>WBMY01010446.1:398144-441915 GCA_013397315.1 Donacobius atricapilla | reverse complement strand
GGCCGTAGGATCGGCTGGATGTCAGCAGCCGTGGCTCCCCTTTCTCTGCCGGCATCTGCTGGGCTCAGGGACCCGGCTCGGCTCCAGCCAGGGCCAGCCCCGGCACGGCCGCCCCAGCCCGGCCCCGGGGGCAGCGGGGCCTGAGCCGGGCCCAGCTGCTCCCCACCCTTGATGTTACCTCATGACAAGCCCACAGTGAAAGAGAGCTTTCCCAAAATCCCACCTGTATTTAAGCCATGTGTCCCAGAGGTGTACAGTTGTATCCAATTGGCCAACCTGGCTGTCAGTTTTAAAGCAGTTCACTAACCGGTTTTTACCATTCATGCTAAACCAATACAAGCTCAAAAGACAAATTCTGTCTTGCCTCCCTATCAAGGTGGCAGAACTTATTGACTCGAGTTCCCGCTATGCACTCTTCAAGTGAGATAACAATTTATGGTAGTTGGAACATGTGCCCCACAGATCGTGCTTTTTTCTGATCAGGATTTCAGCAACAGCAACTTAAAGGCTGAAATACAGACCATGGATCCACGCTAATGGAGTAATGTTCCATTTCGGCTTTAAAGAAACCAAATGAGAAAGATTTAACTACCAAGAATTGTGCCTCGTTATATGTTCTGTGAGTTTGGCTATGCTCTCAGACCGCCTAACTAAACATACTTTAATATTGAAAAGCTAGGTAATTTTTAATTTTTTTCAGATTTGCAGTTTACAACAGCAGAGGAAGCAGGGATTGTGATCACTGAATAGAGGAAAACAGAGATCAGCAATTCTGGTTCCTTTGTCATTGTTGCATACTCAGATGTATGTGGATGTACAGAGAGGTCATTGCTCCCTTTAGAAAACTATTTTAAGAGTATGATGACAGTATATTGCTCTTCACCTCAAAATGAAACCTTGGAAGGATTCATTAACTCCGTGGACCTGATTTACTAAAAGTGACAGGGGCTACTGCCTAGAGCAAAAGTTCAACAGAGTACAACAAAAATACACTCAGGCTCATTATTCAATTGGCTTTTACAAAGCACACAGCCCAAACTCAAAATGTTACAGTCACACAAGATACATGTGAGTAGTTAATTATCTGTCGAATGCAGAATTGCTCTTTAAAGCGTAATTTCCCAATCTAGGAATGGTTCCTCCCATGGGACACAAGCAAGTCTTTGAGCAAGCGGAGCACTCTGTATTTTGCTAATCAAACAATGCTAATTTTTAGACTTAAAAAAAAAAAATCTTTCTGTAGAGTTAAAATACAATCTGTAGTTTAAGCCCACCTATTATATATCTTATGCGTTATCTATTCCAGTACTCAGAAATTTGTATATGATTAGACAAAAAATTCTCAATTGTACTATGATGCCTTCAGTCTCATTTTCTTAATTACCTGTCTTCTAAATTATTGCTATTACTGGATTTCATACTAAAAATTGCATGATTCCAGCAATGAACAAGATTATTGACAAAAGCCATTATCACATAGATCTAGTTCTGAAACACTGACTTCATAAAACCAACAAAGAATTCGACTGAAATTTAATAACCCAGGAAAAAAGAAAAAAAAACCTGAGCAACTGAATATCCGTTTAACACTTCTATAATATACAGTTGGTTCAGAAAACATCTCCAAATTCCTAAGCTATGTTTTATTCCCACGTTTATCTGAACCTCTCCAATGTCTCTTTAACATTCAATATAATGTGTAAATTTTAGCTGAGATAAGGAACGGCCTAGAAATATCACATGAGATTTATAAGAAAATACGTGAGGACGAAACAAAACTGCTACCAAGCCAAAATGTTGGGAGTGGCTTGAGAGCACTTTGGTTCCTGTTCTGTCTCACAGTGCAGAACTCTATGCAACCACTTCCAGTACCTGAGTGGGCACTGGACCATGGCTACTTCAAAGCTGAAGTCTGGTCTGGCTCTAGGCTAGCTGTGAATGTCTCTGGCCTTTTCCATCGAGAGCATCTGGCACTTCCCACAAAAGCGTGTCTGCTTGGTTTCTGTCTCAGCCTTGCGCGCATGTGTCAAAGGCCTTGTAGAAGTCTCAGGAGACTTTGAGCAGATCATAAGCACAACACTCAGAAAAGTCTGCAAGGTGGGACTTATTTTTATAAAAGCCCCTTACATGTTGACTTCCCTCAAGTATATTCAGAGGAGACTTCTTCGCTGTGTTTCTGCAGGAGAGCAAAGCTCAAAGTTCCATGACTCTTCTACCAATTCAACTACCTCCCCCTTTAGCTGCTTCAGAACTTTTCTGGTGAAAACCACCCAGTCCTTGTGACTTGCTATCATTTATTTGATCAGTTTCCTGCCTAGCCTCTTTTATAGTCACTTTTTGAAACAGATCCTCTTGACAAGTCCATCAGACCTCTTGCCCACTCTCTCGTGTTTCTTTAAGGGTGCAAGCTATAGCTTAGCAGTGCCAGCAAGACACTCCGTGCAATGTAAGCACTGCTGTGTTTAACAGTTATCAATATGGTAATATGTTAATGAGATAGACATATACCTGCAGTCAGTTCCCATCTTTCTCAGCAGATCAAAATCATGATTGAACATCCTTGACTGACTGGGACTGACCATACTTGGCTGATTAGGTCTTAGTAAGAAGCACCAGGCTAAGAGGAAATCACCTCAAGTTGTGCCTATAGTATCTGTGTCCGCATTCATATAGAAGACACAGTTTCCTGAGTGATTTCTTTCTGTGTCAGTGTATAGAATCACAGAATCATTAGGGTTGGAAAAGACCTTTAAGATCATCAGCCATCAATCCAGCACCCACTATGTTCACTGTATCCTCAGGTGCCATATCCACACATTTTTTGAACACTTTCAGGAACCGTGGCCATCAATTCCCTGGGCAGCCTGTTCCAATGCTGTGCAAGCCTCTCAGTGATTTTTTTTTTCCCTAATATCCTATGTATGTGTGTATATTGTCTTGACAACTCCAACTACTTGGATTCACATGGCTGTGAGGATTAGTAATTATTTATAAATCTTTTCAATCTAGCTGGAAGACAGCTGCTATGCTGCTTGACATAGATTGTGAATCTGATTAGATAATCATTAAGACTAGATTTGTAAGGTAAAAAAAAAAACCCTGAGAATCCCACTTTCCTCTTGGCCAGCCAACACACACACAACAAAGTATGCACCTAGATAGAGCAACTAAGAAATTATCTTCCGTTGGGAGACAAACTATCACAGACTCCCAAGAAGCTTTTTGATTGGTGATAGCAAGCAGTGGTACAGAGAGGTCACAAGACTTCTTGCTGGCAGACACCACATACCAGCAGTTTAGGGACTTCCCAAACTGGGATTTTGGAAACTTCCAAACTTCTCAGCTATTGTGTTTAACATGCCCCATGGATGGGACAAAGTATCTATTACTAGCCCTGCACCAGAATTAATCCTAAATCAACAAGAACTTCAACACATCTGTTGCTGTAACTTTTCCCTAAGCTCCCCAGTATAAAGCGGAGTGTTAGAAAACAAAACCTACAATACCTGTCTGCTTCAATATACACCCATAGGCACATACATAAAAGAATTCACAGGATTTGGTAAGACAGAACAGAAATTACAAACTCTTACAACTTAATTCTTCCAAGCCCTTTCTTTTCACTGAACAGTTGCATATTTCAGACTTTTTAACACTACTTGGTAACACTCTGAGTTGCCACAGACTTTGTATATTCACCTCTGCTCCCTGGGAAATGGTTTCCACTACTGTACCCCTGGGTTGCTACTCCCTTCTGTTTGCAGCTCTCCAGGAGCTGCAGCTCCATTTCCTGTACATCCAGAGAAGCTCCTCTCAGCAGCTGTTTCCAAAGCACGAGCTCTTGTCCCCCAGGGTATTCTTGCTGACCCAGACATTTCTGATGGGAATGTTACACAACTGTGAATAAAACCAAACCAAAAGGGCATACTGTCCTTCTTGTTACTTAGCTTTTTGGCCTACATGATGAACCACAGCACAGATTTTCACAATGATGCGGTTGTGTGAAAAATTATGCCTTCTCTGATTTTTAAGTCTCTTGCCTCACATTCTTAAATGTTCCAAAACTCATCTCACGAGAGTGAATAATCATAACCAATCACCTTCTTTACAATCTGCATGGCACTATAGTCTACTACCGCTGCTTCCAGATGTAGGTTTTCCTGTACCTTATTACTTCATACATAAACAACTTGATACTTTTATCATCCTAGCTGCAGCTTTCCATACTCTTACTATAATTGCATATAGTATTTTTAGAACTGCAGATAATATTTAAGTTCCAGTCGTACTAGATTTACGAAGTTTTTTTGCTCTACTTTCTATTTCTTTACGGAGAATTTTTAGCATTCTATTTCCCTTCAAAATCACTAAAAGCACTAACCTGACATGTGCAGAGGACTCCAAGAACTTTCCACAGCACTAGCTAAATTAGACCCCATTGTCATCTAATAAAGTTAAAATTGCTTTTTCCTAAATGTACCTTACATTCATTAATTTTGAAGCGTATTATTTTTCTGGTCAGTCATGTACTATTGCAAGAGCCTTCTGCTTCTTTAGACAAGCAGGCTTAGCTTTCACTACCTTGTATTACTTTGTGCCAGAAACAGGTTTTGTTGCAGCTGATCTCACTTCCTTCCCGGACTGTTTATAAGTATTTCAGTAGTACCAGTGCCAGCCTTGCCTCTGTGGGCCCTGCTGCAATGACCTGAATATTCAGATACCAATTAACTTTCCATTCTTCCTCTAGCATGAAATCTTGTCATCTGTTCTCAGGCTTTTACCTCACTCTTTTATTTTTCAACTAATCTAGGAGAGACATTCACCTTGTCACATAACAAATTAGTTACCTCAACAACCTTTGATATCTGATTTTGTCAAGGCTTGTCAGAATTCCTAATTTGTTGCACAAACAGATCATCTTTCTCCACAAGCTTGTGCCAGTACATTTTCATAGAACTCTCAAGTGTTTGTGAGTTGTAATTTCCCCTTTCAAAGTCTTAGCATCTCTCACCACAGAGCATTTAACCTACTTGTATATAGCTGCCACCACCATGAGGACTTGATGGAGACCCATGAGGGTTGCTGAAAGGCCAGCCTTGTCTTGGTAAGATCTAGCCCAAGATCTAATTTACCAAGATGTTTTGCTGCAGAAGAAGAGTTCTATAAAATGCCTCAAAAGGGGAAAAGGACTTAGCAGGGCTTGTTATGGGAGCTTTGAACTACATTAGAAGGGGAATGGGGACACAGATAAGGTGTGGAAAGGGGAGAGCTAGAGCAACTACCCAAGGAGTAAAGAGCGACTTAGGAGGGACCAACTCCAGTAAATACAGGCAAAAATATAACCACAAGACGGGACTATGGGGCACCCCTTTGCACCCTCCCTGGGATATTAACACAATCAATACAAGCAATACAGCAAAGCATAAACTGTCCAGGAGATTCCTAGAAAGCATTGATGACAACTTCCTGTCACAGGTAGTGGAGGACCCCACAAGGAATGGCATGCTGATTGACATTATACCAAGAAGCATGGAAGGCCTTGGTGGAGATGTGAAGGTTGGGTGCAAGCATGGCTGTAGTGACCAGGGAATTGCAGAGTGACTTGGATTAAGAGGCAAACACCTTCTCAGTAACTTTGCTGATAACACAAAGCTGGAAGAAGTGGCCAATACCTCTGAGTGCTGTGCAGCCCTTCAGAAGGACCTCAACGTGTTGGAGAGATGGGCAGAGAAGAACTCTCTGAAATTCAACAAATGCAAATGCAGGGTCCTGCACCTGGGGAGGAATAGCCACAGGAACTGGTAGTCTGAGGGCCAACTTCCTGCAAAGCAGCTCTGTGGAGAAGGACCTGGGGGTCCTGGTGGACAAGAAGCTGTCCATAAACCAGCAGTGCTGGAATTCCAAGGGTATCCTGAGAGGCATTAGGAAGAGCATTGCCAGCAGGTCAAGGGAGGTGATCCTGCCCCTCTGCTCAGCCCTGATGAGGCCACAGCTGGAGTGCTGTGTCCAGTTCTGGGCTCCTCAGTACAAGAGACTTGGAGCTCCTGGAACAAGTCCAGTGGAGAGCAACAAAGATGATTAAGGGAGTGGAGCATCTCTCTCACAAGGAAAGACTGAAGGAGCTGGGCCTGTTCAGCCTTGAAAAGAAATGACTGAGAGGGGACCTCGTCATACATCTGAAAAAATTTCTTTGTTGTGAGAGTGGTCAAATGCTGTAACACATTGCTGAAGAGGCTGAGGAGTCTCCCGACCTGGAGATGCTGAGAAGTCAATGGGAGACAGCTTAGAGCAACCTGCTCTGGTGACCCTGTTTTGATCAAGGTGGTCAAACTGGATGATTTGGAAACTCAACTACTCTGTAATTCTTGAGAAGGTAAAATGATAGCCGGGAATATTCAGACTCTTCTAAGAGGCAGTTCAGGTGGTTGGTAGAAATACCTAACAAAATGAAAAAACCTGATTTATTATGAGGGTTCATGATAAAATAATGCTGAAACAATGTTCCCACCCTAAGACCCTTTTTACAGGATTACTTCTTCACAGACTGTAACTCCAAAAACATCCTAACTTGAAGTGTCACTAGAAGAGGTTTTGGGACAAAGCAAAAACTGGGTAGAAAACACTAGCAGGACCAGGTAACATTCACCTGGCACTCTGAAAGGAAAGCCACCTCCCCATCAACTGTGCATCATCTCTCATGAGTCCACCTCAGCAGAGAAGTAGAAAGCAACAAACATAACACTCAGTTTTCTGAGAGATACAGGATGGACTAAGATAGATTGTAATTTCAGTGCATAAAGAGTATTCTTTTAGGAATTGCAATGCTTTCTATTAACATGTGCCAATAGGTTAAAATGAATCTAAAGAAGTCTAAGGGAATATAACTTTTCCAATGGAAGATGTGACTTCTTTAAAGGATTTTTAAAACCGTGTGGTGGCATATGCATTTGTATGTGGTTAGCTTTAAAGGTGTAATTTTATAAGTCATGATATTTCTTTATAACTCATATTCTGTGCTATAAGACATCAAAGATAAGAGCTTTAAAAGACAGTGAAAACCACAGAGAAATGAACAGCCTACTTGAATTTGAATGGTATCAGAACTTAGCAAGGTGATATGAAATCCCCACCTCCTTAGGATTTGATTTCTATTGTAGAATTCTGTGAAACTCCTTGAGAACTGTAACACCCTGAAAAATAAAATCTGATCTAGTCATCTTTTTCTTTCTTAGGGACGTCTCCAGAACAGCTGTTGCCAACCTTCCAGGCAAAGGACTGGAAAGCCTAAAAGAACTAATGGCCAAAAATACATGGACTTTAAAGAAATTACCAGCTGTAAAGGTATTTCTTCAGCTAATGAGAGCTGACCTATCATATCCAAGTCACTGCTGTGCCTTCAAGAGCTGGAAAAAAAAAAGTGGGTGAGTTTCACTAACTAGCATTTATTTTTTAAATATATCAGTAAAGACAATGTTTTATTAGTAATATGAAAATACATCCATTGGCACTTTTGTAACCATTTTTTCTAGGTATAGACAATGTTCTTTGAAACAGATTACAATTGCAAACTGGCAGAAGAATTTTTTGTAGGACCTTTTACAATAGTTCCTCCTCTTGTTGAGGCCAGAATTAAAAGGAAAGAGAAAAGGGTAATGTGCTACAGCAAGGCCTGGAAAAAAAAAGTGTTGGAGAGGTTATAGCCTCAAGTCTTATGTTTTCTAATTGAAAAGCTGTTGACTACTGAAAATTTTCTGACTGCAAATACAGCTGCATCACACCATGTGGTAAAGGATTCCAAATTGCTGCATTCTAGTTAGCTGCAAAGGAGCTACTGAACAGAAATTAGACTAATGGAAGTTCTGGGAGAAATTGAAGAGAGAGCAACAGTGGAAAAGAAAGTAATACTGTATGTACTATCCAAGAAGTTATAAACAGTAGATGAATGTCTTCTTACCTACTAAAGATGTAGATTTCAAAAAAGAAGATGTATTATGGACGCCAAACAAGTAGAATTACTACTGAGGATAAAATTAAAAATACAATTCAAAAAAAAGCCAGCCCAGAAATGCTATCGTACATTATGTCGTCTATTAACGAAAATATATCCTATCACAGTTTTATACCTACGTTTTCATTCAGGATGACTTGCTTTTGAAGCATTCCCTTTGTTCACATGCTGTGCACCAGTCAGACTGTAAACGCCAGCAGTGATTTTCCCCTCTATTCTTTCAGGATCCTGGAGTACTTGATGTGTAACCAGAGCAGCCACAGCTTTCGCAAGAGATCAGTCAAGACTCTCACAGACCCATTTTACAAAGATTATGCAGAAGAATACACAGACCACACCAATGCCGTGTATGACACAAACACCAAGTTCACAAGTTTTCATGAAAATCCCCATTATTACATTTTTTTGGAAGAGCGTGGAGAAGGAAATCTTGGCTTTGGCAAAGAGCTCAAGAACCCTCAAATGGAAGATGTCCAGACCTTTGACAGTCATTATGACTATCCTGTCTGTGGAGGCAATGAAGATGTAATATGCACGCCAGAGCCTGATGACTTTAATCCCTGTGAAGATATAATGGGATACCAGTTTCTGAGGATTTTGGTGTGGTTTGTGAACCTACTTGCCATCCTAGGTAACATTTTTGTCCTTTTCATCCTTCTCACCAGTCATTATAAACTGACTGTACCTCGCTTTTTGATGTGTAACCTGGCCTTTGCTGACTTCTGCATGGGGTTATACCTCCTTCTGATCGCTTCAGTGGATCTCTACACCAGGTCAGAGTACTATAATCATGCCATAGAGTGGCAGACTGGGCCTGGCTGCAACACAGCCGGGTTTTTCACGGTTTTTGCCAGTGAACTTTCTGTGTACACCCTGACCATGATCACCCTGGAGCGCTGGTACGCCATCACCTTTGCCATGCGGCCGGACCGCAAGGTTCGCCTCCGGCACGCCGTGCTCATCATGCTGGGAGGGTGGCTCTCCTGCATCCTGCTCGCCCTTTTGCCACTGGTTGGCGTCAGCAGCTACAGCAAAGTCAGCATCTGCTTGCCTATGGACACCGAGACACCAGTGGCTGAAGCCTACATTGTCTTCGTTTTACTGTGTAACATTATTGCTTTTGTCATCATTTGCGCCTGCTACATAAAAATCTATGTCACTGTGCGAAACCCGCAGTACAAGTCAGGGGACAAAGACACCAAAATTGCCAAGCGGATGGCTGTGTTGATTTTCACTGACTTTCTGTGCATGGCTCCCATCTCTTTCCATGCTTTATCTGCCATTATGAACAAACCACTGATAACTGTCTCCAATTCCAAGATTTTGCTGGTGCTTTTCTACCCACTCAATTCTTGTGCCAACCCCTTTCTTTATGCTATTTTCACCAAAGCTTTCCGTAGAGATGTGTTTATCCTGCTAAGCAAGTTTGGTGTATGTGAGCATCAGGCTCAAGTCTACAGAGGTCAGACAGTCTCAGCCAAAAACAGCAGTGGGTCTTACGGGCAGAGAATCAGCCAAGGGATAGGTCAGATTCTTACAAGCATTCAAGACCCAGCCAAAGATTACCTTCCTGCTGTGACAATACAGAACCAAAATCTCATGGAACACTGCAAGCAAACTGAGCTGTAACATCTCAAAGTATAACAGCCAAAATCTGGTCAAGAGGTGGTTGTACATACAGTGAATCAAGTGAGAAGATAATATTCTCCATATCCTTTTCCCCTAGATTATGGTTTGCTAGAGCTGAGAGTACCTCCAGAGTGGCCTTCTTTTAGATAACCTACTTATTTGAACCTTTTATCAGTGCAGGGCAAAACAAACGGTCCAGGTGATAATTCTAGAAGTAGATGTGAATGCTCTACCTAAAAAGGAAAATTTATATATATATATATATGCTGAGCAAATATAAAATATTCCCTCATCTTAAAAAAACTATGTAAGAAGCAGGAGATCAACAGTAAGACTTGGGGGTACTTATATGACTGAAGAAAAGAATGGACAAAGTTTGATAATTAAAACCACATTTTAAAAAAATTAAAGGCTGAAGCTCTCAAAAGCCTACATGTCAAAAGGTTGGTTTTTTTTCTAATAGCAAATGTCTAAAACTTCCACCAGGCCTAAAAGGAACAGATTTTTTCTTATTCTGTCATCCTGACCTAAACAAATTTAGTCTTTTCTTTGCTGTTCTTGGCTTAGTTTGGTGAGGTGGGAAAACAAGCTTCTTCATACTGCCTTTATAGTGGTGAAAGGCAAATTATCACTGATTTTGCAGCTGCTCATAAGATAACAGGTAAGAAACATTAGGGCATTTGTGTCCCTTACTATCACTCTCTCACTTTTTGATAAAACAATTTAGGAGCTGGTTTATTTGAATTTGTTTTGAAGACCAGGCTAAGTCAAGTTAATGCTGGTTGGTTTTTTTTGGATGACTGATCCAATTGTTACCATATTTTAGTTCTGTTTTATCTGAATATATTTATTGCTCTGAACACCCTGTCATTCCTACTTTCTTACCACTTCTGCTGTCCCTACTTACCTCTCTCTTACAGGATAGAACTTTCCTTTTAGCACTTTCTATGTTGAGCTGCCTTAAACCTCAACTTAGACCAAGGGAGTGGACCACACCTTTAGGTTACTTCATGCCATACAATTTACTGCATTAAAGGTTGACTTCTAGGTCCTCCAACATGTTTTAAGAACATCTCTCTGTCTTGCAAGTGAGATCTGTTACCTGACCTCTGTAATGTTTACAGCACAACTACAAGAATCACATAGTTACCTTCTGGCTGACCACAGCCTGGCTGCAGCTCTCCACATACGCTTTCCACAGTGTGCCTCAGGAAATACATGCTCAGACACAAGGAACAACAACCCCCAGTCCAAAGCATCAAAGCATCCTTCCTCCATACCTGCTGCGAGATGGGGCCAGACCAAGGTCAAGCTTGGCTGTGCTCAGCTCACTCATACACTGCAAACAAATGAACAGAGGTCTGGCTCTCTGCACCTCCTGCAGACATCAGGACTCGGGGTAGGAGCTGCTCTGCACCAGCCGCATTGTTAACACTTGAGTGGCCTGAGTGTCTGGCTTTGCTGGCTGGCACTACCACACCTGTTCCCAGCCAGCTCCACCAACTGGCTCTGCAGAACTGCTACCAGGGTTACCATGGATCATTTCACCCATCTATTTGAAAGTCTTGGCATAAGAAGAGAAAATATTGAGTGAATATTTGCCTTCAGGGAGGTATTTTTAAATTCATTTTGTAATATCTATGCTGGTTTTCATGGAATATAGTCATTGAGGAACTATAATTAAATTGATCAGACAATAGGCTGAACTTATAAAATGTGGGCTAGTAGTATCCAAAAAACTATAATGGTAGAGCCCTTTGAACTCCTGGCTACTACAGCTGGAAAACTGAGTGATTGCAAATGCCGTGTACATACTCTTATTTGAATCTGTATTTTCCGAATATTTAAAACTCAATTCGATTCTGTATTTCTGATTATAAATGAAGGCTGCTTCTGTGAGTGGAAGCAAGGGCCTAGATTCATGAATTCCATGAGATGGTCTTTCTATAGAAAATAAATAATCTATCATTATTAATGCCATTTAAAAAATCTACAGTACTGCAGTATAGACTAATTTATTTGCTTATTTTGGGAGAGAGGCATGTTTCCATTTTAGGTTGATTCTCAGCAAACTCTGAAAGCAAAACTGCTGAAACCCATGCCAACAGTAATTTATGACCGCCTCTTCTGTAACCTGGAGTTGCCCAGTGTTACATCAGAAACAAAGACAGCTTCTTAAGTGTGCAGATGAGCAAAATTCCTTACTCTTGAAACAGCTGCATTTGTAATGCTCTGGCCATGTTCGAGAGTCCCATACAAACACGGGACTTTTCAGATGCAACACCTCCCCTGCCAGGTTCTGCCACCCTTCTGATACAGGATTAAAGGGAGAAAAAGTTTCCTGAGTGCTTTTATTTAGTATCTCAGCAGCAGCAAAGAGAATCAAGTTCTAATGGACATTTGTCCTACAGACTTCACAGACACTATGTGCCAGTGGAAAAGAAAATCCAAGATTAAATCATATTCTTTTTCAGAAAGAGAGGAAAGACTAAATCAACATTTTTGTTAAAAGTAACATGGATTTTAAACCAGAATATTTCTTTCATAGAAACTAGTAGGACTTTGGAAAGATGTGATATGTTGTACTGGTGCAGGCTGCTTCTAATTAATGCAGCTGTTTGTTGTTACTAATGGATGACAGATATATTTACACATTATTGAACTTTTCGGTCTCTCATCATTGCATGTACATTATGCCTGTTAAAAGAATTCTGAGATACTGCCTTTATCAACAAAGTTTGATATTTCCAGTTTGTCTTGCACAGTATCTTCTTGTGTTTAACTTGGTAAAAAATACTTTAGGTCTTGGAAAGGTCCAAACAAATAGAATTTAAATAATTTATTTGCCAGACCTTTTCTTGTAAATGTTTGTATCCTATAGATATTCTCTTCCATTCCTGCTCTGATCAATTCCTTGAGCCATTTTTGGGTTTGTGCACACCTTTATGTAATACTTGCTATTTTAAATCTGTCTCAGCAAGTTGTATTATTTCTGGCACTTACTATATACGTTCTCTAGAATACTTCAGAAATAATGCAAAGCATGGGAATAAAATGTTTTGTTTGAAATTGGAAGAAGCTCAGCAAGTTTTTTCAGGAAATTTTGAAGTATTTTTCCCATAAAACAAGTTTATACCATTTCTTTCTCATTCAACTTCATGGTTCTCCTTGGCTGACCTATTTCATGATACACTGATGCAGGTTTGGGGATTTTAGCTCCATCACTAGCTATGAGAGGGATGTCCTAAATGGCCATCTCAGTGCAGTAGGGATAGAAAGGAACAGCAGTAGTACTGCTGAGCTCGGGGTTCTACAACCATCATTCCTTACATCCAAGATAATTCAAAAGAAAAAGCTGTAAAGTTGAGATGGGGCCTTAGTTATGAACACTTGGAACTTTCTCTGAGCAATTTAATGACTTTAGATGACCTTTGATAGTCTCCTCCCTCTCCAACAGAGAGATATGTGGGTTTTTTATAGAGCAAGTATTGGTTCTAGATGACATCATCTGCAACAGGTCAGCTATACTCAAAGTAAAGCACATCCTGCCCTGCTATTGATATTTGGATTCTGAAAATAGCACAAGCAAAGGTAAATTTCACATCACTACCATAGAATTTTGGCTTATTAACATAAATGCCCTCTTGCTTCCTTTCTTGTGGGATAAATAAAGTATTAATGCTCACAGTACAGGGAAACCTGTACCAGAAAGTCTCCTTAGAAAGAAAAGCTTGATTTGAGTAGAAGCCAAATGCTTATGTGTCAATATGAACCAAACCCTCCCTCGCAGGCTGTCTGGGCAGGCTGATGAGCAATAGCAGCATAATCTGTATTGTTTTTCTAACAGATTGCCAGGCATCAGCACTCTAAAACCACTCAGTAACTAAACGGTTTCTGGGTTGCTGTTAAAATTGGACCGCGAGGCACAATATTAGTTGGGTATTATGCCTTTCCCTTAGGCACGCTTATCCCCCTTTGCAGGGATTCTGAAAACATGACCCTATACTGCACTTACATGTAGGCTTTGTGGACTAAGGCATGAGATGTTGAAGGGCCCTCATCATGCCCTGGAACAGAAGATGGTTAAGAGGTCTTAGTGACGCACACCAGGAGAGTCTGACAGCATCATCAGCCTAGAATTCACACTGGTCAATAACACATCTCCATAAAGCTGGAATACCTGTCATTTGTTTAGTCACTTCCATCTGACTGGACTTATTTTTGTGTGACTGGAAATCATGATGTGAAAGTGAACAAATGAAGGCTCTATGAGGTCAATACACAGTATTTCACCAGAATCCATCACCTATTCCCACACCTGCCCCCACTGTGCCCCCATGAACACACATTGGTATGAATTTCCACAGTATCCCAGATTTCTAAGTTCTCAGACAGGACACCAATCTTGTGTAGTTTTGTAACTGCCTGGCCTTACTTTCCACACTGAATATATTAGGTAACTATTGCAAAACGTAGAAAAGTCTCATGAACTGTAGCACCAGACTGAGGTCATCCTGCACTGACTCCTTTCAAGAGTTTAACTTCCATGGGACCAATATAATCAACTTGAATCTTACCCCACCTTTTTGGGAGGACTTCTCTGTGCCATCCTGATTTTATGTAATGCCAGGGCTTGCGCTTGTGGCCATCTCAAGTCATATCCTTACTGCTGCACACCTGTGCAGTTCCACTGAAGCTTCTGAAGCTTTGATAACAAGTTCAAGGAGAAGGAACCCACTCATTTTAGTTCTCAGCTATTCAATATGCAGCTGTGATGAGAAGTAGCCTTTGGGTTATTTTTCTTCTCTCTTAAGGAAAGCGATGTTGTCAACATCAACATCATTAACAACCTGTATCTAAGAGCTCACTAAAAAGTCATTAGAAAGTGACTGAAATGATTGGATTGTTACTCACATATATACTGTGATACTTTTTATAAGACCTACTTTGCTGCCAGGAACAGCCTCTTTCAAACACTGTTAACTGGCTGGACTGCCAAGCCCCATGCTGGCTGTCTAACAGCTTCAGCTGAAACGACAGCAGCTTTTCTTTGAGAAGTGAAGAAAAACTACAGTAACTCATGTCTTTTATGAAGGCAAAACTGCAACAAATTAAACTTGAGCAGTAACCTGAGTTTTAACAAAAACCTTCTCACTGCAGGCTCTGAGCTGTTACCTGAAGGCCTGTCTTCCCCATGGCTTGCTGCTGACGTATGCAGGATAGCAGTGAAATACCAAGCAGCACCAAAGCTCTATTTGTGCTGGTTTCAGTCTGACTGTAGTAAGAATTCCCCAAATTATATATGGATTACTGCTGCTGCCTAGAGGGAGCTGTGGAAACAACAAATGAATTCTTTTTTAGCCAGCTACAGATTTCCAACTAAACCCCACAACGGTCAGTATAAAGCAGCAAGAACAATATTTTCATTAAAAAGCAGTTAGAAGAGCGTCTGACACACTAGCACATGCACTTTCCTCATAAAAAGTCTAGAAAGGAAAAAAAAGGGTTTTTCAATTCATACATACACTGCTCCTTTAACATGAAAATATGCTTACAATCTCTCCTTGATTTTTGTTTTTTTTTAAGGGCTGGCTGCATTATTTTATCTCTTCCTCTACACTGTTTCCTCTTTCCAGTTTCTCTTTACATCTCCTTCCTTTGCTATTGCAAAACCCCACACTATTTTAAGAATTACTTTATGTTTCCCACCTACTATTTGAAGTGATTTAGGCTACCTGGCAACACAGGAACCTCTGAGACAAGAAACAAAGTTGTTTAAGGACATGAAAATCATTTAAGGCAGAAAATGAAAGCTAAAAGATACTCTGAACAAAGATTAACAGCAATTTGATCTGGTAAATTTAAGAACTGCTCTACTTTCTCTCTGCCCCCTCCCAAAACCAATTTAGATGATACATGCAAAAACATCTGTGATATGAATACACTTCACCTTTAGCTACCTGATTTTTAACACTAGTATCAACATCAAACTTTTCAAGCCCTTTGTCAAGTCTTTAAACATACAGGGAATTTCACTAGATGCTGCTTTAATGCCTTAAGACTAAAACTGCTTATTAAAATCAGACAAATTCAACCCACAAAACCCAGGATGTCAGAAATATTATTGCCAGCACTAATGCTTTTTCTTCATTAAAAGCATGAACAAGATGAGCTCAGGAGGAAAGGACTTCCATCCTGCAACAATTTGAATTTTTTGAAACAAAAGACAATCTGCGCCAAAACAAAACCTACAAGCAGTATTCCCAGCAAGTGAATTCTGCAGTAAATCCTTTTTTAGAGATGCTGTACTTCCCACAACACCACGTTTCCCAGAATACATTACCTGTTGGAACCAGACAGCCCACCTAGAGTCAGGCAGTTGTTCTCCAAGGGGAAAGGTCTGTGGGAAATACTCAGACGCTGGTACAGCAGGACACGAGGAGCCCTATCTGCAGGGAGATCACAGCAGGATTCCTAGGAGAAATGGGAAAATTCAGGCAGCCAAGAGCCTTAGCAGAAAGGAGTGCCTTCTTTATTGTACTGGTCAAAATGGTTTTCCCCATCATAAGCAGGGAAGGGCTGTTCTTTACCTTGACATTATATCCAGCAGCTCCAGTTCTTGTAAAGCAGCATCCGGACTCTCTTGGGATTCCAACTGTTCCAGACATTTAGAGGGATTTTTCCACAACACTGTTCTCCTTCAATTGCTTCCTCTAGCAAAGGAAAGACATTTCTACCTTGACAGAATTATACATCCACATGTAGTGTTTTTTGCTGTTACAAGATTATTTTTATTTTTACAATTTAATGATAGTCATTGTTTTAGATTTGCTACTGAAATAAACTTATCCAAATTAAACGCCATGTTTTCAATTTCAGTAGATTTCATTTACCAAACTGAACCAAAAAGGAAAACAAAAACCTTATGTATTTTTGAAATAGTTATCATTAAAAAACATTAAAATATTCACAAATATCCATCTTCAGAGAACAATTTTTGACCAATGGAAGTGAATGGGCAATTCAGTATCACTTGTAATGTAGAGCACTATTTGCATTTATTCTCTCCATGTTATCTATTTCAGATAACTCTCTTTCAGGTCACACAAGGGCATACATATTTATACTATGCAAAAAGGTGTAATTACATAGGCATTTTGCACAAAAATAACTGGGAAAGTCTTCATTCTAAAGAAAAAAAAATGATCCTAAACCAAACTTTCTGAATGTTATATATACACACTGAAGGTCAAACGAGGTTCAACTGAAGTTCATCTGAGAGTACTACAGATGGCCTTACCTCTGAAAGGATTAGATTTTGGCATAATCCCATTAGTGGCAAGGAATACTGAAATCTGCTCTGAAAACAAGGGACAAGTCTTTAACAGAGTATTTTACACACAGAAGTCTGCAATAGAAAAAACCATACACACTCAAAAGCTGATGCAGTTTAAGACCAGTTGTAAGGAATAACATATAGTTGAAAATTAATGGGGATATACTGAAAGCTATGTCCCAAGATACTTCTCCTCTCAAACCTCTGCAACGACAATAAATAAGCCACATAAAAATCAGTTTTAAAAAGTTACGTGTTTTAAATGTACTTGATTTGGAAAAAAAAAAAATCCTTGAAATACTCAGCCACAGCTGAGAGAGCATAATTAACAGTCAATTGTTATACTTTCATCTTTTCTCACAGGAATGAAATCTAGCTTTTTCTGTGTTTTAACTTAAATTTTGTTACTAATTTGTCAGCATTCTGCTTTGTCTCCTCTTTTGTCAGGGTCTTTTTGAAAACCTTTTGGCCAAAACAGGCCATTTTTCTGACCTGTTCGTTTCTTATTTGGTGTGCAAGCTACAACAGCGATCATCTCTTTTGGAAAAACACTGGATTTTTTAATAATAAATAGTTGATTTATCCAGAATCAACTCCAACTCCCTTTCAAGTAAGGCAAATTTCATGGAAAAAGCAGTATTGTATTTTTTCAGATTTCCCTAAGTGTTGAGGGCTAGAGAGCAAAGAGGAGTATTGGAGGGCAGAGGAGGGGGTTCCATCCTTGAATACTAGAGAAAAAAACAAAACACACCACTCCTCATGAGTCTTGCTTTGCTATACATTGACACCACTGTACATAAAAAAATTACTCCAAAATCACCATATTCCAAAATACAACCCCCCCGTACAGGCAGTATAGCCTACATCTATTTTCTAATTATTTTAGAGTTTCAAGTTCAAAATTTGAAAATAAATCATAAGGCACGTCTCAAGATACTGCTTTTAGATAGGAACTAAAAAGAGGACACCTGCTTACACCAGAAAGCAATTCTGTCAGATTAGATTAATTGATAAAGACAAAACCTTATTGATTGCCCAGCTATCATCCAAGAACTCTGCATTTTACTTCTCAGTATTTTCTCCCATTTCCACACACAGGACTAGTATCAAGATGTCACACAGAATCATAGAACCAATAGAGTTGGAAGGGAGCTCTGGAAAGCATCCAGTGCAACCCCCTGCCAGGCAGTGTCACCTGGAGCAGGAGACACAGAACTCACCCAGGTGGGTTCTAAACGTCTCCAGATAGGAAGACACCACAACCTCCCTGGGCAGCCCGTGCCAGTGCTCTGCCACACTTATTGTAGAGAAGTTCATCCTCACGTTGAAGTGGAACTTCCTTGTGTTTGGCCATTGCTCCTTTTCCTGTTGCTGGGCATCACTGGAGAGTCTGGGACCATCCTCTTGACACCCATATTTGAGCTATTTAAATGCAGTAATGAGATCCCCTCTCAGTCCTCTCCAGACTAAACATGCCCCACTCCCAGTCTCTCCTAAGGAGATACTCCAATCCCTTGGCCATCTTTGTGGCCCTTTGCTGGACCTTCTCCAGTTGCTCCTTGCCATTCTTGTACTGGGGAACCCAAAACGGGACATGGTACTCCAGGATGTGGCCCCACCAGGGCTGAGTAGAGGGGTTAGGATCACTTCCCTCAACCCACAGACCATTGTTCCCAAAATATCTCAGGATACCACTGGCCTTAATACAAAGTTGTTCAACCAATCTTACCTCAACAACTAAGCCTCAGGTTACCACAGGGAGAAATCCTTAAATACACAAGTCTGGCCTCACAATTTAACTCTGATTTTTTTTCTAACATTGTGATGGTATTAAATGGAAAGCCTGCATGGCAAACTGAACAAGTTAGTGACAGTGACATTACCTGCACATGATGAAAATCAATTCAAAATCTTCAACATTATTATGGAATAGTAATAAGCCTCATATATGAAACAAATGCACATGGCAAGATAGTAAATGAAGTGGCAAACATTTTTAAATAACATCTTTAATTAAAGTTTTTGCAAAGGCAAAATATTAAACTTAAAATAGGTCTTAGTACATCAAAATACTAAGTTCTCTAATCGTATTCCAAGCATGGCCTTTGAAACATAATATCCTGTATATCACAGAGGAGCAACCTTGATCTGCAATTGTACAGAATGAATTTTACAAACATAATAAATATATTTACCCCCTTACACATAACAGTATATGTACAACAGCAGTTGACAATAGTAGCTCAGAACAGCAAAAAAGGATAGTCCCCCACTCCATAATCTATTGGTACCCTATGCACTCTGGAACATGTCTCATTGGATGACTGTACATATAGCTAATCCAAGGTAGTTTTCCCTGTTTCAAAAAGCTCCTTTTGTTCCACAACATCTAATCCACCAAATAATAATTAAAAAACACACTGCATGAACTGCCTGAAAAAAGTAGACGACATGGAAACCAATGTACTGGTTTTTACACATTTCCCAACCAATCACAGCAATGGGAAAACGAGACTTTAAATGCCAGACACCAATACAGAACAATATGCAAGTTTCTTCATCTTGTATAGTCACTAATCTCAAAGTCTGAGAAGAACTCTAATATCAGATGGGGGTGTGTGGGTGGTGTGGGATGGCACACAGTAAACCCTACGGTGCTGTGTAAGGCAGCCCAGCATCAAGCCAGTGTGCATTACCCTAAAACCACTGCTTATTTCCGGGACATCTTATTGCATTCTACTAGGAAACTTTTGCTTTGGGGGAAATTCTGGGGGGCTTTATTGTTTTTAAAGGAGCTTTAACAAACTGAAGAGATTAAATCAATATGAACTTTAGTTAACAAGGTCTCCTAACTCCTTCACTGAAATTAAGAAATTTTACTCTGGTAGTGTTATCAGTGGTGACATAATTACTGCTAACTGTCAAGAGGTGAAATTAGTTTCACGGACTCAATGAAGTTTACCATTCCTAATTGTGCAGCAAAAAGATAAGAAAATATTTATTTAAAAAAAATTAGTTACATGACACAACATGTTTTTTGCTCTCTTCTAGAAAATGTGCTTCAGAATCACATATTAATCCTGGAAATAAACTCGGACCACAACTGTCACTTTAAATAGCGTTGAGGAAACTGAATGATTTAAATGCAAGTTGTGAGTACAATGCAAGAACAAAGAGTATGGAATCTCAAAGAAATCTTGTTGCTAACCAGCAACTGTTGGGGGAATAAAAACATATTTTATTTAAATAGTCCAATAAAGTTCCTTATGTGACTAAACTCTATTATCTCCTTAGAAGAAAACATTTCATTTTCCACTTAGCTGGTTCTAAATGATTGCACACACTAAAACCCAACAGAATTATCACAAAAAAGTTGCTTTTCTGATTGAAGCACTGCAGGAAATTTACTCTCTCAGGAATCATTGTCATACGGGCAAAACAGGTATTCTGCAAACTGAAAAGGCACAAGACTCCATTTTGCCCAGTTGCTCTACAAGTTTCCATCAGCCATCACGGTTATAATTCTGAAATTATCTTCCCCATTTCTTTTCCATCATAAAAAAGGTGCTCCATTATCTGTGCAAATTTTAACATAAGCCCTCTTGAAACCTTTAATTGTTTCCATAATACTGAACTATTTAAACTGGAAAAAAAAAAGCGCTATTTCTAATGGGGAAAAAAATTACTTATGAACATGGGAATCCCTTGCCCTCTGAACGGAATGGTTTCTTTTCAACCTAATGAAATGGTCTGTTCAGTTATATATTTAAACCATGATTAAAAATTCAAGTATAATAATAAAATTAAGCAAACTACATTCTTACAGCAAGCTGCTACAATAAAATGAAATTAAAACATGCTTTTTGACTTAAAAAAGGAACACTTGATGTAGCAATAAGAGCACAGTTTGGTATGTGCATGGTTTGACTGGCTTTCCCAAAACTTCACAGATATTTCTATTTGAAGACAAAACCTATCTGAAAAGCACACCATACAATTAGCTTGCAAGAGGCTGTGCAAGTAGAGAAAGCTTCTAACATCCTTCAGAACAGCCTAAGCTTAATTACCTTTCAAGCTCAGCTACCCCTTAAAAATAAATAGAGAGGCTATGCAGCTTCTAGTATATCTATGTGGGTGAGAAATATCACTAAGTTGTAAGAAAACAAAGTGTTGTATAAGTAAACCGGGTTCCAGTAGTATAAAAAGGAATCTATAGCTAAAGGGATGTTTTTTCCTTTCATTGGTTTGGTTGTGCAGCATTATGGGAATTTTCTGTAGTCCTACTACTTAAGACTTACTGGTAACAGACATGGAAAAGGTGAGGGAAGGAATTAGTTGGTATATTATTGATTTCCTTGCAGTTGTACACAGAAGTGTCAACAGTGTTAAAAAAATAAAATATCTGCGTTGTTCAGAAGAAAGCTAACACCAATCAGTTTGAGATACCTTGAAAGCCCCAAGCTAAAAATGCAGTCTAAATGATGATTCCATTACTGAAAAATCAGTTCGAAGAATCATGAATTAACTTATCATAAAGCTTATGAATGTAGACAGCTTTCTAACAACCACATGGCTCTAGACATAGCCTACAGGCAGTTTTAGTCATTATCAATGAGAGCGCAGGTGTACAAAATCACAGCAATAAAACCTTCTTTACAATTTGTTCTGATTTTTCTACATACTACTGAGACTATAAATGCACTTGGAGGCAAATGAATCAGAATGAAAATTAAAGCAGTTGTTACATACTGCTAAAATACACTTGTGACTTTGTTAAATATTGTTTAAGATGTCTCATTCTCAAGCAAGAAATAGTCAGAAATCATGTCTGCTTCTCATGGTCTTATCTAGTTTAGTAAATATTATCTTTGTTGTGTCCTTTTTTCATCATCTTTTCAAGCACCCAACAAAATGCAAAATTTTTTGAAATGGTGAGCCACATGAACATTCCTTCCTCAACATTTTCTGAAGTATAATGCCCATTCCCTCTCCTCATTCAAAAGTAACTGCATTTCCAAAAGCAGGGTTTGCAAGAATGACCCTATGCATGAAGAAAAGTTCTTCAACTTCTGAGGTGAGAAAAGGAAGAAGGGGGGAACAACTTTGTTGCTTTTCATAAATTGAACACAAAAAAACCCCAAACAAACAAACAATAAAAAAGGCAAGTGAAAAAGTGACTACACAAGGTTTAGTGCATCTGACTGCTTGATTTGCTGTTACCAAGACAGTCTAAAGATACTCTAACAAATTTGTGTTCTCAAAAGCTGTGCAGCTCTCTTCATGAAATTACACAACATCTGGAAACTCTAGAGAGATTAACTGCTGCAGGTAATTTCTGGCTATACTTTTTAGTAAAGCAGATCTTTGATTAAGAGTTGCAGCCAGGCTGTTAGAATTTTTATGTGATTTTCGGTGTTAAAAATTTAGTCATTCCTACAGTCTGTTGAATTATTTGTGGGTGTCTGGACTACATACATAGTAAGCAGGTAAAGGAATGCATCTATTATGGCATTACCTAGATATTGGATTCAAAAGGTATCCAAACCCTTTATAAAAATGGTTTTTAAAAAAATCAAGTGAAACGCATTTGTTTCAATTCAGTGACGCTGAACCATCACAAAAGAGCAAGAATATAATTAACAAATTAAGCAATCTGACTTTCGTGGGGGATGAGGTGCTTTGAATTTGAAAAATACAGCCCTAGATAAAACCTATCACACGAATTTAAAACAATTTTGAAATATAAATTGCTGTTTTACCATTTTTAAACTCCTAGGAACAACAACCTGTTTATGGGGAACTGCAGTGAAAACAACAAAGAGATAGAATAATTAACGAGCATATCAGAATTAAAAATATTTTCCTTATACAAGTTATTTAAAATTTAACACCTTAATTCTTACCCTTCTGTACAAAGCTTGCACGCAGTTTCAGTAAGATTCTGACCATCCTCACTACCAAAAGGGTGTTTAAAGCAAAGATTTGTACATACAATAAGCATTTTCAGATTAATAATCTATCAAAGGGAATAGTTCCTTCAATCAGTGGAAGAAGTATTTTAAAATCTTAAATCAAGGGCAGGGGGGACAAAGCCTTACATGCTAAATACCAGCTGTAGGTACCTGTATGTAGAATTGATAATTAAGGTATTCCTAACACACAAAACCAGCTCCCAGACAATGCTATAGCTGCTACAGTCCATGGCTTGCTCATCTGAAGTAGTGTCTTTGTTGCCACATTTTACCTTTGTTCCAATACTTTTGTTTATTTCTGATGTGCAGATACACATTTTGATTGGAGTACACATCCAAGTCTCAACCTTTCCTGCTTTTGTTTTTTTTTTTCCTTTTACAGGGAGTTCTTTTGTCTTTTAAAACTTCACCATTCTGCATCCCCAATGGCTTTGGAAAATACATAATCTCTTCCATTAAGATTCATGATGCCGTCTTTGAGATGAAATTTCCATTTGTTTTTACTTCTGTGAATCTAAAAACAGGGCAAAAAATTAAGCTATTACTCTGCATCAGAAATAGGTAATAGTACATAAGCAAAATATAAGGGCAAGAAAAATAAAAATAACTATTAGACATACATTACTAAATTATTAAAAACACTGAGTGCCACATCCAGTCTTCCCCTACACTCCTCCAGGGACAATGAGTCCACCATCTATCTCCCTGGGCAACCCATTCTAATCTTTAACAACCCTTTCTCTGAAGACATTCCTCCTGACATCCAGCCTATATGTTAAAACTAAAGAAAACTGAACAAAATTCAGTCTAAAGGTAGAGGAGTAAACTTCAGAAAAATTAAAATAAAGAACAACAAAACCCCCCACCACATACTGTAAGCACAGAGCAGTGCACATTTGCAATCTATCAAAAATTGCATCTGAAAGAACAAAAGATCACCAGATGACCAGATACCCAAAGAAAGCAAAGACCTTTCAGAAAGCTGAAACACTTTCCAAAAGGAGTTTATGACAGACTTTTACAGATGGAACAAAGATGTAATTCTAGACCAAAGATGGTCTAGAAAATGTCAAAATTTTACGTAAATCATAAAAACTGAAAACCCTGCTGCAATTTTTCAACTTTTATCAAGCACAGGAAGTCTCACCATCTACCATAAGTGCTGCAGAAATAGTAACATAGCACCAAAACAGCTAGGACCATATTACTCTACTGATGATTTCTAGCACTGATTGATCTGTTCTCACTTTAAGCTGAAAAAAAGACAGTCAGTGGCAAAAGTCAGTCAGTAAAAGCAAATGAACAAGGAAAGGTCTATCTTATATACACTTTTTGCCCTACTGAATGGTATTCCACAAAAATCCCTCATCAGAAGCATTTCAGCTGCCATGAGGTTAGAAGGAAGGCCCCCAGATGAATAACTGAATAAAGATGAGAAAACACAGGTAAGAACAGTTTTTACAGCAAAATGAGTTCATTCCAGAGATGATTTGTGTTGGTTGGAGTCTACACAGTTTAAGAGCTCACTAAGGACCTGAAAAATAACAAAATGTATTGATGATACAAAAAATACCAGTTACTGAAGAGCTGCAGAACGATGTTACTGCCCTAACTCATTGTGTAGGAAAACAATGGTGGCATTCAAGGCATACGAAAACGCTAACAATGGGAAAAAGTCCATTTCAATTTATAGGGATAATACAAGTGGTGCATTTGAACTAACAATTACAAATCAGGAATGAGATTCTAATGGGAATGGGTTCTAAGACTTTCCCATGAGAATATCAGCCCTCTGTCCAGTGGGGCCAAAAGCATACACAACCTGTTCCAGAACACTGCTGGACCAGCAAATAAATTGAAGTGTTACCTGTGTTCCTCCCTCAGCCTTATCTACCCTTACCAGTAAGATACAGAAAAATCAAACAGATCTGGAGAATGAAAGTAAGAGCAATCAAATGTTTGAACAGCTGTACAAATAACAAAGCGTAGCTCTGATTTCAAAGAAATGACTGAGGAACGTTATGATGGTCTGCGATATCATAAACAGCACCAAAAAAGAAAAGACTCTTTAGAACTAGGAATATCATATGAAACTAATGGGTTTAAAAATTAGGTGATCCTCCACACATCACACAACACATTTATGAAACTTCTTGTCATAAGGCAAAGTTTTCAAGGATTCAAAAATAATTAAACTGATTTCTAACAAGTAGAGGAAACAATCCTCTGTTGTCCATTTGAGAAGGCACTTTCTCTTCCCCAAGAGACAGCTCACAGAAGGATGGCAAAAAGGCCTACGTGAGCACTGCTACCTGTCAGCCCTTGCCTCATAGTTCCAGAGGCACCCACCATCAGCTGATGTAGGACACTGGACGGGAGGGAACTGCTCAGATCTAACCTGATCCTATGTGTTTTAGAGGCAAACTGAATAATGATTTCTTGAAAACAGATTCAATCCTTTCAGAGTATGTAGTACTGGAAGT
Organism: Donacobius atricapilla; assembly: GCA_013397315.1. Taxonomy (NCBI): domain Eukaryota; kingdom Metazoa; phylum Chordata; class Aves; order Passeriformes; family Mimidae; genus Donacobius; species Donacobius atricapilla. The sequence goes on along the minus strand of WBMY01010446.1, from coordinate 416,487 downwards.
TAATGATGGACACTCCTCCCTACGAAGTTCCCATTCCTAACTTTTAAGAGGGTGAGGATTTCAGAGTAGTTCCTGTTGCTCAACTTCAGCAGCTCCCAATAAGCTTTTCTGAGGTTCCTCATCATTCCTTACAAATTGTATCAAAACAGTTTTGGACTACAGTCTAGAGGAGACAGATGGCTGGGATGCAGGCCTTAAATTCTATGTTGAATCCAATGGCAAGTCTAAGCAGAGTCTGGGCATAACTGAAGACTTGCTAACACAGCCAACTCTTTGCAACATAGGAGCTTTTATTCAACAAGTTTATAGCTTTTTTTTCTGCTTTAAAAAGAAGCCTTATTCATTGTAGCCCAATTAACTGAGGAAAGGAAAAGGAAAAAAAATCCACATCAAATAATCTGTGTACTGCCTCAGCCAAAAGATTCTGATATTGTCTGGACAAATTTAAAAAGATTTCAACACAGATGAATCCTGCATATTCCAGAGAAAACATGATCCCCTGTAATTACTAAATTCTTGCAAGACAACTCAGCAGAATTTAAAGCAAAACAAACACAAGCATTCCACACTGCCATTTCATTTAGAACATCACATAGCACAGAAAGAGCATTCTCCTCTGATAACTATCCTATCATCCAGAAAAGATACTTTGAGTGATCAAGAAACAGTTTTCCGCAAGTCTGAATCCTGATGACTACTTTTCCTGTTTATAGCCACAATAAATGTACAAAATGAACAGCAGTTCACCTCTCCTGGTCCCAGAAGACTACCCTTTTATTAAAGAACACAGAAACACACTATGAAGAAAAATAAAATGCAGCCAAATTTTTCTAAGTTTCAGTCATTACTAAGTCTAGTACAAGCATGATACACAAAGCTGTTTTAAAAACAACAAGTAATTATTACATTTCCATTCACATTACAGTTTGTACAGATCTACCTGTACTTAACAGTAACAAAGATACTACTTAAAAATTATAATTTGATTGGAAGAACAGAAAAAGTAAAACACTCGGATTGTTTTCTGTAGATATTTACCTTATCATACTGGCACACAACAACATTTTCTGTATCGAACAGTTCCTGTCCTTCCTCATCACTCACATCATCTTCACTGTTCAGAGGCTCCTGGAGGAAACAGAGGCAAAAAGTTATGATGGTTAGCAAGGTTAGAGCTGTTACTTTGATTATTAACATGAGGCTACAGTGTTGTCTATGAACTACAGGACCCAAAATGCCCTTAAGGTGGGCAACATCAGGCTTCCCTACAGAGTGCTGATGCTTCCTACCCTCCATCCTGATACGATACCCTTATGAACTTCAGTCTGGAACTTCCGTGTCCAGGCCGGATTCTGAGCACTGCAGCCTTTTGTCACCACAACTATTCCATTCTTGCTCCTTCACTGTAAATGTTCATACAAAAGTATGCAGGTTTTCTTTATTGTAAAGCATCTAAGCAGTGGAAAGCACTGAATGTGAATAAACCGTGAAGTTATATTTTTAAGGGCACATAAGGAGTGATGTGACCGTAAAAATAAAAATCCACGGCTTACTCACATTTGATGTACCAAAACTGAAAACAAACCTCAACATACACACTCTTACATGACTAATAAATACTTCAACAGCTAAACCAACCACCACAAAACACAGGACTACAAATATACTTGCAAATATATAAGCTAAATGGAGGAGATGCTAGTGAGAGAAGAAGGTGTACTAGAGGTCTTAATTCCATTCAAAATAATGCTATGTTTAACTGAGTTCAAAATCTTTAGGGAAGTGATCCACTCAAAGTAGCTGCTGAGAAGCAAAGGAAGCAAGAAATAGATTTCTGACATGCTGAAAATGAAATCTTGGCATATAAAAAATTCCCTCCAGAATGCTAGCATTAAGGTCAAGGAACACTTAATATTTAAGAATGGTGACTTACACTTAATAAGGCAACTGTTAAAACATTTAAACTGACATCAGTGCTGAATGATATAATGGACAAATGATGTGAACCCACACTAATTTGTAACAGAAAAATAAGTGTTAAGACACCACTGTAAATGTACTACAGAAACTCTGATTATTGGCAAGTTCTATCTGCATATCTTGCGTGGGTGATAAAGACTGAAATGTTGTTCATACTGGCATTTTAAATGGAATCTAAAATAATTGGAAAGGCTGTAGAGAAGTTTGGAAGAAATCTGGCAGTTCAAACTGCATTTTAGGGACAGATTTAAGGAGTACCAAGCTTCCTGTCTGAGCTAAGTATCAGTACTTCTAACTTAGTAGTATTTCCCCAGCCTCTACCCATTTTATACAATTTCTTAATCTTGTGGGGCTTTTTGATGCAACCTACCAAAACTCAGTAAGAACTGCTGGCTGAAGCCCAAAACCAAGCCAACTCAAACTCTAAATTAACACATACTATTAAGAATGCAACAACTCACACCTGTTCCTGTCTCTGTATTTTATTAAATCAAGGTACAATGTATTTCTAGAAGATGCTTTATAATCAAATTTGAGTTCTCAAACTTGCTTCTGTGTAACAGAAAGCAATGGAATAGCCAATGAGATACAGGTAGACCACATCTGTTGGTGCCATCATTGAACCAAATGCTGCTCTCCTTTTTGTCAATCGTAACACCCTGTTTTTGTACACACTTGGTTCTAAGCGGAGTTGACTGTTTCTGTTTGCTCATGAAGGTTACATGATTTCATGACTGAGCTCTCCATAACATCAAAAATATTCCTATTGAAGAGTTAAATGGTGTTGGTCACAGATAATTTTTGCTGCATCCCCCATACCCTCCCCAGCTGCATTGCTTTGCCAATACACACCATTTCCACAACTTCAATATTGGAAATAAACAATCTGAAGTACAAGGGTAAAAGTTTTATTCTCAAAATTACTGAACTAATTGTATTATTTGATATAGATAGTTTTCTTTAAAATAGCAACACAAAAATTGAAACCCAACCATAACATTAAGTTTACCTCTTCAACTTGGCCATCTTCACCCCCATCTTTTTCTTTCTCTTCCTCTTCATCATCATCATACTCTTCTTCCTCATCATCTTCTTCTTCAGATGATGTGTCCCCTGTTCCATCAACTTGGAGAACAAGTGGTGCTTGTGGTTGTGCCTGTTGTTGCTGTGGCTGCTGCTGACCAGCTGCAGGAATCTGTGCTTGAGCTGGTGTAGGGGCAGCCACTGTTGTAGGTATAACTTGAGTTTTATTTCCTGTAAACAGGATCTGCTGAGGCTGAATAATCACTCCTGTCTGCTGGGAAATCCCTCCAGGGAGAGGAGCTAAAACCTGATGGAATATCATCGTAAATGCAGTGGCTGCTAATGTGACAGACTACCACATCACAGACTCAAAGGAAACAATTAAAACATATCAATCTGACTTGAACTAATTACAGAAGAGTTACAAATACTCCACATATATCAAGCACGTAACATTAATTTTAATCACATACCTTCTTGCACTACTTATTGTTCAATTTCTGCATTTTGCATTGTTAAATTTAAGAAAAAATTTAGAAGTCTATCCTATAAAAGTCTATTCTAAAACATGAGCACTACCACCACACCTGAGTTCCAAATACTGGAATGATTTAATTCAAATAAAAGATTATTTTTAAAAGATCTTCTTTATAAAAAAAAATTAAACTCTTTACAAATTGTTAGTCATGCTTAACTGCAGAGCTGTGACATTATGACCATGCAACTTTGCTAAATTCAGTGCTAACACACTCTGGACACACAGATGACCTTGTAGATGAACACCAATCTCTCTAAAACATGCTGCATTCACTACTAAAATAACCAAGGAGTGTCAGTTTCAGGTATTGTGTTCTGTGTATTAGGTGACTCAGAATCAGTTCAATTGTAATTTAAAAGAATGTAAACTAGGATTATGCACATAATATACTTCCTCAGGAGATGCACAAAAGAAATTTTTAACTGCAGCCAGTCAGCATCTGGCAAGAATAAAGGTGACACTGAAAACAACATTTCAAGATTGTTCATTGTGAAAAGAAATAAAAACCACAAAAAATAACCAAAAAACTCCCGCCACACTTGACAGAACTTTCTCTTTTTAAATTATACTGCTTCTGAGTTTGTGTTCTAGTTCCACTTGCTCACAAAAATGCAAGCCCCTTCAGTAATTACTACCATGTTTATTTCTTTCAAGTGTATCTATTCAAAAGTTTCCTTTACCTGCTGAATAACAGGTGCTTGTACTCCACCAGGCTGCATTTGGGGTATAACCTGCTGCTGTAGAACCACTGGCTGCTGTGGTTGAATAATATACTGAGCTCCATTTGCAGTTCTAACTACTTGGAGGATCTGGCCTGTAGTAAAATAAGTATCAAATTATTTAAATGTACATGTTCACTTTAAAAATAATCTTAGTTTAGAAGCTTGTTTCCTGAAAGAATACCAATGGTAATTAAAAGACAGAAATACTAAAACGATTCCCTTTCATCAGTGAAAAAGACAGTATGCAACTGCAGCTGCACCAGAAACAAAGAACAGGGTTGTTTACCATCTTAATATGATCATGAGGTACGCAATCCAAAAATAAATTTACTTTTGCAGGCCACAGGCTAATCCTTTACCACAGCACAGTATTTTAAATAATAGCTCCCACTTATGAGCATGCCTCCTATTTTAAGAGATAGATTTTACAGCTGGAAAGACAAATTATTAGCAACCAAAACAGAAGTAGAGATACCCACAACATAAAAATTCTGTCCACTGCTAACACTATGATATTTCCAGGATCCTGTGAAATGATGACCTTTCCTCAGAATTTTTCCCCTTCAGATTGCCATATTGCAAGAAACTCCTCTGTCCATAACTTTCTTTACAGTATTATTTGCAGGTGTTTTTTGGAAAAAAAAATCTATCCTTACACTTATTGTCCACCTCTCCTTCCTGTTCCCACAATGCCACTACTTGACTCTGTTTGTTATCCTTTAGCTTTACCATTTTATACCTTTCATCAATTAACAAAATACATTAAAGATGCAAACACTCTGGAAATAGCTTTAAATTCTGAAAAGTAAGAGCTAATGTACACTCCAACAGTAGTTTTTCACATTTCTTATCAGAAAGGTGGAGTAAGAAGAGAGAAGAAATTAAATTAGATAATCCTGAACTTTATATATTTCCCTCAGATGGATTTCCTGTTCTCCTGTCACAGCAAAATGCAAAGCCCTATTCATTGAAATAGCTAAATATATCTGAAAAAAGCGACTTCCCCAGACCTCATCTAAGAAATCACTATAAATGTTCAAAACTGAAGTATTAATAGAAAAGTAACAAATGAAGGCTGCAGATTACTCTGTGCCATAACAAACACAGATGCACTTCCTTAAAACTGGGAAGACTTGATATTTAGAACAGCTGCATATTTAAATTTTACTTCAACTATGTATCATTAAACATTACAGTGTTTAAAACAGGAGGGTTAAGTCCCAGGTGATTCTGAGCATAGATGAACTACTCCAGTGAAAGTAGCAACTAGATCTAGAAAGTGAGATTTCTCAGGCCTTTCTTTACTTCCTGTGTAGTGCAGATCTATAATCAGGTTTATAAAATCAACATCATATGAAAGCACATGAAATATCAGATCTGCTGCTCATCAAAGTAACATTTAATTATATACCAAACGCATGGCGTAACAGTATTTAGAAAGTATAAATATGAAATAAAGTTAGCATTTCTAGCAAAGTTAGAAATTCCACTTTGCATGTTTAGCAGGTACAAAAAACCTTAGGACATTACTCTTCTCAAGTCACAGAAACAGTGATCCTACTTTTATAGCCAGCACAGCACCTGGAGCTCGGATCATGCATCACAGAGCTCAGAAATACAGAAAGACAGCAACACCAATCCTTGCGTGTCTAGAATTTCTCCAAGTGGAGAAAACTAACACAGACCTTAACCTACAACGCCATTCGGGCAGAACCACAAGGTTCATAGGAAAGTTAGTGAGTAAAAAGTGCAGGAATCAAGTAAAGAGATTGCACTACCTTGTTAGGGTGGATTCCCAGATCCTGCTTTTTAGAAGTAGATAAGAAGTAAGGTCCAGAAATCCTTCCCTCTTATATCCCCTGAAAACTATCGTTTGTTCTCAATTTTAAGAGAGTTACCTGAATTTGTAAGTATCTGCTGAACTGGAGTAACACCAGCGGGGAGAGCCAATGTAGCTGCAGTGGCTGCAGCACTCTGAAACACAAGAAAAGCTTTTTAACCACAAACGTAATATTGACAGTGTTCCACCTCACAACATGCTGCCTGAACATACCTAACTTTTTACTGCTGTCTAGTGTTTGCACACAAGTTCCTGCAGCTATTGAAATGCAGGCATTTCAACTGTACATTATACTACATATAAAAATTGTTTTATTTTCCTTAAGAGTAAGAGGGTTGAAGCAAAAATCACTAAATATCACAGCCTAACACAACTCCATGTGGTTTCTTGGTTTATCTGCAAGCTCAGCAGACAAACCATTGCCTTCTCTGCTGATCTACTAATACAGCACAACACTGCATTGCTCATCAGGCAACTTTAGTTACACTTTTGCAATGCAGCTAAGGCTATGGGCCAACAAATCTGAACATAAGGTACTGAAACAATTATTATGTTTGCCTGTCTTGTTCTCACAAGGCATAGTAATCAGGTTTGCACTCTTCTTCATTCTGCAAGTGATCTGCAGATCTGTGTCAAGTCCCACATCACACAGCTCCTTCGAGTGAATACACAGGCTGTGTGTACTGACCGTCCACAGAATGACTGATTTTTTCTCTCAAGATAGCTGATTCAAAGAAAAAGTGGAACTATCAATGACTAATTATTTGAACCTGCAAGGAAACTGAATTCCAACACAATTATGGGACTGAAACACAAAAATCTGTATTAAGTCCTTAACTTGCAGAGGATGATGGACTTCTCTAGAAGCCTCTCAATTTCAAGGGTCCAACTTAAGCTGCCGATGGAAAAGCCTCCCTTCCCCTAAGATAAGGGAACCATGGCCAATTATTCTTTGTTACTGAAAGGATTTAAACGTCATTACTGGGTAGAGTGCATATTTCCTGTTTAGAAGAAACAGGATCTCCCCATACTGTCTAGCCAATAAGTAGCTACATCTGCCAAGATTAGAGAACACCACACAAAACTAAAACATGCTTGTATGCATCCTCACATCCCAGACAAAGGCAGATGAATGAACTCTCATTTCTCTCTGCCTTCGAAAATACTCAGAAGTCTGTCAGATCCACTCTTTTATATCAACTTACATGTTTCTAATAAACACAAACAATATTTCCAAATGGATTGTAACTCTTTGCCGAACAGTAGTCCTCTGTGGTACATAAAGCATCAACATTTTGACAGCACTGGAGTTAAAAAAGCTTGGCATGCTCATTTTTTCTACACCCTGAGATAACTGAGACAGGACAAAACCACATTTAACTGTTGGACTTGTAAAGTTACAAATTCCCTTGAAATGGTTGTCATACATAAGAAAAAGGTGAATGTTTATGTGCTCTTGGCTTGTGGGTATTCAAGTAACAAAGTTCAGACCCTTTTCTGTAGCAAGATCAGCAGGTAATGCAAAAGTAAAAGGTAAGAGAAAGCTGTGCCAGCTTCAAAACTTACTGCATCATGAAACTTTCTTAATTCATTACCATACAAGTGGTAAGAAGGTAATGAATTCTGGTCATAATACACACACTACACTTTTATTAGAGGTTGTCTTCCCAGCTTTGCAAACAACTTATTTTTCTTTAAATTAAGCCAGAGCCTTTAAAGCAAGGTAAGATAAGCAATATTAACCTGTAGAGATAGAGAATACAAGAAAACTCGGAATGATCAGACTCAGTTCTCTACGTTGTTACATAATTGGTGAATCAAATTAATGCGACCAGTGAAGACCTATGTGAAATGCTAAGTCATCTCTCATTCAACATAAACTTAAGTTTCAGTGTATTTAATGCCTTTTCCTGCATCTAGCAAATACATTATGCTTCCATCAGTTAACACTGGCATACTGATATATCAGCATATCATCATGGAGATTCATACCAGCAGTATTCCAATTTCTGATTTAAAAAAAGTTTTGGTTAAACATATTTAGGCAGAGGATCAAAGTAAGTCCTAGATTTGTTAGCAGAACTGAAGTTATAGATTACTGTTCCTAGACTGTAAGTGCAGCAGCAAGACTCAGAAAGGTGGCAGATAGATTTACAGTGTGTCCTAAATTATTTTTAAGCACCTGATGACTAACAGCAATTTGTGTTTACCATTTAATCAAAACAATTTACATAATGATAGCGTAAGCCTGTATGAACTTCTCCTTCTCTTACCATGCCTGATGCATTCATATGTGGTATCAGCTTGGAATCCGGCACAATAACCTGCTGCTGAGGCGCTAGAAACAAAAAAACAGCATTTAATAAAAAATACACAATCTGCCCAAATAACATCCAAGCCAGAGTAACTTAGAAAGAATATCACCCAAACGTCAGCTGAGCTTCATCACAAAAGCAAATACTAAGTAGTCTCTAGACTTACTAAGTTTTACTCTCAAGACAATATTTAACAGCAGCTGAGGGGCGATATGACTACTTTGCCTTTACAGATCTTAATTCAAGGGCTTCAGTTACCTATTCTGAATCTAGATAAAGCAAGACTGAAAATGTATTTCTGAAATTAAAGGTATTAGTGAGATGTTGATAAAACTTAGGATGCCCGATATCAGAGTTCTTCAAAATCAAAAATAGTTAACTCTTAAAACAGACTTAAGTAAGGATTATTCCAAGACGAAGAGTAATAGGATAGTGCAGTTAGCCTGAACTATGCATAGTCAGCATAGCTGTAAGCTCATGATCTTCCCTTTCTAATGCAGCAGAAGCTGTGAGATGCAATGAACCACCTCTCCCACACAACAAAGCAGTTTTGGTGCACTAAACTATATCAACAACCTGTTAATCATCCGGAAGTGCATATGTCCAAGTCTATTGAAAACGCAAGTTGCCACTGTTGTTATCAGTGACAGTAAACTTGAAAGTGACAGGGCAATTTGAATTAATCACTGACAAACTATTCTCCATCCCAACCTTTAAACAAATTACACTTAAGAATATTAGGAATAAGAGTTTCTAGAAAAGAGGGGTAGGAAGCCTCAGCCTGTACAGCGATCTGAAGGCATCTCCAACTTTCGGGGAAATGAAGGAGGGCAAAAGATGAAAGAAATCTCGTGAATCTGTGCGAGGACCACAGAAAGGACAGCAGGAATCACCATGTCAATCATCTTGATCCCTCCCTGGGACTGCACCAGGTCACATGAGGAACTACTGTACCATCTCCACCACAGAACAGGGAAGTCAAGTAATATTCATAAAACTGCATCTCTGTGATGGAAATGCTTTGATATCCTAATTTCATTTAGTCTCCTTACTGTCATTTAGTCGTAAGCCACAACGCCGGGCAACAATAAACCAGCCTGAAGTGTGTACCCACGGGCAGGATGCTGCCTGCTGGGGGAGCACAGGGAACAGCCGCCCCGTTCCGGCACAGGGACCCCGGGCCAGCGGCCGCCCCCGCCCAGGCCCCGAGCCTGCGCAGCCCCCGCGCTAACGGAGAGGCTTTCGCCTCAAAACTAGTGCCAGCCCAACACACAAAACTCATTTATGTGCAGCCAAAATAAAAAGCACTATGGTACTATATAAGAAGAAAACAAGCAACCAACACCCACCTATCTCTCCTTGTCAAAAAAATGCTCCAAACAAACCACAAAAAGAAACAACCAAAAAGACACCATGGAAAACTACTCACATTAGTTCTTTACTGTGCTGAATATAGGGTGGTTGGGTTTTGGGGGGAGACAGGGATATCAACTCATATCTATCTTTCGTGCCTATGACAACACACATTCTCTGATCCATGAAATCTGACAAGAAGACTGAAGTCTGTGACTACCAGAGAAATATTTTATGTCACAAATTTAATACACTGAAAGCTCAGTCAAGCCTTTAATAGGTGGCAGATACATTTACTCAGCATATATGCAGTGAAATCCAGTTGTAGTTGTTATCTCAGTTTTCAAATGAAATTATAATTGCTGAAAAAAATTTCATTAAATTATTAATGAATACCTAAGACAGTTATTACAAGAAACAATACTGTTACTTAGCTAAAATATACCTTGTACATCCACATCTCGGCAGTGTGCAATCTTTTAAGACCAAAAAAATACCTACATATACTCAGACTATTATACAAGTATATTTCATGTCCTAGCATTGAGTTATCCTAACCAATAATGATTTTTTGAAATAATTTGCTCGTAATGACATTACCACCTCGTGACCAAACTGTAACTGCTCGTGTATATTGGCTTGAACTTAGAGCTGCTAATGGAATTTTGAAAGTTGTGCGTTCTGAAAAAATGTTATGTTATAGGAGACTAGGAGAAGAATTCAGGTTTTTCAAAATCTTCTAAAGAATATGACTTAAATATCAAAACACTTTTCACTGAAACAGTCTCTATTCAATTGGTCAAGAAAGTTAAGTAGGAAGACAGAAAGTTAACCAGCAGACAAGCATCCTGCCCTAGATTTAGAATATGCTAAGGAGCTGGACTAACTTCAGAGTATTTTGCCAGAGTGTTTAGAGATGAGGTCTGACCTTGCTGAGATGCTGGAATAAGGACCTGTTGTGGCTGAGACTGCTGCTGTACAGTCTGCTGTGGCTGAGGTGTGTGATGGTGGTGGTGATGATGCTGTTGCTGCTGCTGCTGTTGCTGTTGTTGCACCTGCAATAAAAGCTGCTGCTCTTCTGAATGGAAGCCATCTACAGCCTTCGACTGCATCAGCTTGTTCTCCCACAGCTAGTTTGGAAAAGGAAAGAAAAACATCTGTGTGTAACGTTTACTCTACAGGATGTGTAACAATATAATGACAGTACTACAAAACTGAGTTCCAGTGTTTATTTTGTGCAAAAAGCCCAAAAAGCCTTCAGGCAAATACAGACAAAAGATAACTCCGCAGAGTTAAGAAAAGGAATTAAATATCCTTTGTCAGCCCAAGATTAAGCTTTAACATTCTTTCTTTCTTCCTAGTGTGGAAGATTCACAACAACCCTAACAGAAGCATGACTTGAGATAAACCGGTAACTTTAAATAAGACTAAGTTTTCCATTTCCCTATATTCTTTCTTTCTTACCTCTTTAATCAGAAAAACAATTCTTTATTACAGCTTTCCTCAAGCCATTTCTTCTTGGAACACCTCAATCAAAGTTCCTTAAAGACTACTGCCTCCTACAATAGAAGCTACCAGTATACCTAAGATAATGCCACTCTACAATCATTTACAGTTTTCTACCACAATATCAAATTCAGCTTCTCCAGCCCTACGGTTCTTTATGTCAGCTGACATGTCTCCAAACGACAGACACAGATGCAAAAAAGCAGCTCTTGTAAAAAGAGCAACACAAGTATTCTGTAATGCATCAAAGTCTAAAAAGTCTACAGGCACCCAGGACTCATCAATTCAAAATCTGCTTAGGGCTCCCCTTCCTCTTCAATACTTCATTTTCCTTCTTGTCCCTTTCCTCATTAATTTTTTCTGACATCATTTGCAGAACACATCTGTGACACTAATACCAAGGCACTTTTTTAAAGTGCAGAGTGTGTTTCCTCCAAGACAGGTCATGGGAGAAGTCTTCACCTGTTTCTGTCTAGTCAAACTCAAAATTACTTCCCCACTGCATCCATTTTTTAATACTTCAAAAATATTGTGAATGCGGGAGGGACACTGTGCTCACTAAAGAAGATGAGACAAAGTCACCTACTTTCCCAGTTTCCTCTCTTTTTGCTGTTTTGCCTTTTTTTTCCTCCCCTGCTTTTTCCCTTCCCCTTTGAAGGACTTTTACCCCTGAAGAATTTTAAGAAAGCCATGAGACCCACCAGAGCTCAGGTTAACATCCCACCTTTATTTTGGACCTTTGGTTCAAATCCACTCCATGTAAAACAATTCTGAATCTGAGCTTCAGACAAGTGTGATGCATACAATGTGATTTATTAAGTACCAACCCCCCAAATGACAATACTTTTTGCAAAGGGCAAACCATACATGCAAAAATCTGACAAAGTATCCAACAATGCAACTCTTCTTCAGAAAGACAAAAACATCAAGCAGCGCAGGCATTTTTGTATTTCCTGCAGAGAAACACTAAGAACTGTCTCTCTATAAAATACACGTATTTTTCCCTTTTTTAAAAATGCAGTGCTCTAGGGATCAAACTAACACTGCATTCAAATGACTGCTGTCAGACAGGGAATAACAGGGTGAGTAGATCTGTCTATACAACAGTGTAATTCAAATGATACGGGGTTACAGATATGCAGATTACAGTGCTTAATTAACTAAAAATTAGTATTTCTACTGTGAACAACAATAGCCAGATTTGGAAGCTAACTGCTACATTGGTTTATTTACAAGAACTTTTAAATTCAACTTACTGTTTTGAGTTCCATGAGAACCTGTTCATCCACTCCTTCATCCAGAAAAACTTCTCTGACATCATTAATGACATCTTCAATTACAGACCTGTACAATTTAGGCTTTAAAAAAAACCAGTAACTAGTCAGCATTGTTTTGAAAAAAAAACTGTAACTTTAACATTAAAATAAGATTTCTCCCCCACAAAAAACTGCATTTCAGAATATACCACGTTTCCCAGTGATTGAAATATCTGGGAAAGTATAAATGAAATATCCAGAAAGAAAGAACAGTTCAAACAAGGTGAAAAGGGAAGGGACTGCTCATGATATTCTGACATAACTACAGCACAAGAGTTACCAAGCCACGAAGAGTACAACTTAAAACAGAGAAAAGGAGATTGTTCCATTCAGTCAGTTTGTTTTCTGCTTGCAAATGTAGATCCTAAACACGCAAAAATGCTTGGATGCATGCAAAATGCATTAAAGAACGTTCAAAGTTCCAAAGTATATTAAAGACAGGAAAAGAAACTTCTCGGTGCTTACTAGTTGAACAGGCACCAAGTATGGCTCGGAATGATCTTGAGCTGAAAAACAATGAAGGCTCAAAAACCTGAAAGGATTCATGTGAATGTCCTGTTCTTCCTTACTAATTTGTTTTCAGAAACTCCTTAAGACAGGATATTAGGCTAGACAGACTTCTGTTTTCAATCACCACTTAATGCTTCTACATTTCAAATTTTTCATGGGGAAATACTAAAAATATGTTATTATTACACTGCCTTCACATCTAAACTATCAAAGAAAGCCAATTGTCAGTTCACTTTAGGTTGCCAAAAGAGGTTCTGGAGGCTCCATTCCTGCAGACACTCAAAAGCCATTTGGACATCATCCTGGGCTCTAGTTGGCCCTGCTTGTGCAAGGGGTTGCAAGAAGACCTCTAGAGGTCCCTTCCAACGTCAACCATTCTGTGCATTTTAAAATGAAGGTCCAATTTAAAATAGAGAATGTAAACACTTAACTATCAATTAAACCACAAAATCTAATTCATAGAATCACATGAGAACGGTACTATGCACATGTTGTAACTTTTAAATAGCACAGCTAGGATCTCTCTTTGTATATATGAACCTCAATGGGATTTTGGCTAGGCTTAAATATCTGTGCTATTGAATTGCAAGGTAGCAAGCTGTAAACGATGGTCGATCAGTCTTGCAGCCTGTGAACCTCATATACTTCACTGCCCAAGACAGCTCCTTGGGCCGTGAGTACACCGATTTTAAACTATCAGGAAGTAGCCACAACTTTCTCTGAACTGCCATTCTCCCCCTCAGCCTCATTGCCTAACTCCCTTAAGCAATAAATCCAGAATGATGCCACACACATCAGATATTCTCTATATATGCAAAGCAATCATCCTGTACCCGTGCAGTGGGTTTGGCACCCCAGGAAGGCTGCACCTCCAGTGCACACACAGGAAATCTGCACCAAACACAAGCAGATAGTCCAGTGGTGTGAGAGCTACATACATTTACTTAATGCATTGAAGCATTTATTTTAGGCACAGACATTTTCTTAATGTGCTCCAGAAGTGTTGAATTTGTTGCAGACAGGTTAAAAATTGTATTTCACGTGTTATTACGGAAGTTTTATGCCTAAATTATGGAATAATGTAGTAAGACTAGTAGCCCATGATTTATTAATCGAGAGAAAATCTGAGTGGTCAATAAGCAAACAAAAAAGGCTGAATATCTTTACTTTTAGATGTGGGTGGGGGGAAAAAGGAAAAAAAAAAACCCTAAGAAAATGCATAAAGATTACAAGGGAATAAAGGAACATATTTGGAACCTGGAAATAAGCACTCTGATGGCTCCTTAGTGCATTATGTCCTTACTGTTTAAAAAGCTCCGCACTGGGGCATGCTCAAGTTATTTTTTTTACTGCCCCTGCCCTTCCCCCCCAAAAAAGAAAAAGAAGTGCAAAAATAACCAAATTAACAAGAAAACCCCAACAAAACCCAACATACCACTCTATACTCTTGATCACATTTTAGCTTTAAAACATGCTGCTGCAAATCAAGTAGCTGAAATGTTATCATTCATCCTTTGTTACTGGTCTTTCCAAACCCCCCCAACCAAAAAAACCCAAAACTGCTAAAAATTCAAGTAACAGAGTAAGTCTGCCACCCTTGACAGCTGCATTTACAGCACCCATGTCCACAACTTCTCCAACAGAAACAGAACATACCATAGTGCATGCTCTCTTACCCAGGCTTGAAATACTGCATCAACTGACCTTATAAGCCTTGAAATCGACTTTCAAAGCCATTCATCTCTTGAGGGCTAGTATTTTAAATCTGTATAGTAACTCAGAAATACCAAGCACCATTAATAGGATTATTTTTCCACTTGATTTGTAACAGATGCAAAAAAACATTCTACTTAATAACATTAGGTCCTATTATTTCTATAATTAAACAAATTGCATGAAGCTTGTACAATTCAACTAGCACGGAAATACTACTTAACCTATTCCACATATTGTTCCTTATTACATTAAAAGCATCTGTTCCTTAATGCCAAAACCACATTCTGCAAATAAACATGCTTAACCTCAAGCATGTAACTTACTTTATGTCAAGAGAACTACCTGTATGCCTCAAATTACAATCAAAACTCCTGCAGGATGGAGGGTGCATTTTCTCCTTTAATCCTCCTTTCCCTAAATTACCTATTAGGTCTACTTTTCCAACAGAACAGATTTTACACCAACAGGTCCTAATAATTTCCATCAGTAGCCACTTCCTCCTATCTGCACAGTCAGGTATTTTTGTAAGGTTTATTCACAAAGCTTTCTGAGTCTATAAAGCCTGAGAAGGAAAGACACCAACAGACAGAACAGACTCCATAGCCCAACAGTCGGCTTGGGAATTCCCTTTTTTTCCTAGGTAGATAAGAGAAAAAACAAATTTATGCAGACACCCGTTGCTAGTGTCAAGCATTAGCTTAGCAAGACCTCAGAAATGCAGGTTCAGAGCACGGATGTTCGTTCACTCCACCACTGCTGACACAGGATCCTTCTGCGTTACTTCCAACAGCCCAAAGCAAGCAGGTAAGTCCCCCAAAACAGGACAGCCCTGCAGGGGTGGAGTGAGCCGAGTGCCACGCGGGTTAACCAGCCCACCAGCAGGCTGTACAAGCATGTGTCCAGTGCATGCGCCTCACAGGGCACTGGATCTCAAAACGGGTCAGAATTTTCAGACACTGCTCTAATCACACAGTAATATACATGATACACTTATCGCTCTGTGATTAGGAGGAAGAGAGAACAAAACATTTGCACGCTTATAATGAAAATGTCTGTCTGATTTTACCTATTGACATTTATATAATACTCAGAAATATCCTGTCCAGTTAAAATTCTCTTTTGTAGACGCCTACTGAACATCCAGCACAGGTGGAACATCTCCCACACTGGGGGTAGCAACGCCTTTAAGAGACATTTACAGTGTAATCCTGAAGAGTATCAAAAAATGCTCTTTTCCTACCTCAAAAGGGGCTTATCCAGTAAAATTACAAAACAGTCTTGGGTTCCGAACTTTAAAAGAAAGCACACTGTACTGTTTTCAACACAGACTAAGTGTTAGCTTTAAGTATTATTTATATGACGCTCTAAGCTGTTTACATAAGCCATCTAAGACTCAGGAGTTGAATGACAACACAATTTGCATACACTGCTTACTCAAAAAATAAACACGGCAATACAATTACTGAATAAGACTAAAGATGGGACAGTAGGTGTGCTTTTAGGTAAGTTTCTGCACTCAGAGAAAGCAATGAGAACAAATAGAAACTTTAAAGATTGCTATTAAAATAACTGTGCTTTCATCTGGTTTATATTAAAGTGTCTCCCTCATAAAGAGTACACTGCTGTAAATGTCAAGCTCTTTTAAGAGCAAAATACTCAAATCACTCTTCAATAAACACTATTCCAAGCACTTACTACAGATTAAAGACAACAATTAAAATTCCTGATTTATTAGATACAACCACAAACACATAGAAGAGATTTGGAATCTACTACTTCCCCCTTCAGGAACATAAGGGAACGATTATATTTTACTTTCTCTGTGCATCTTGAAAAGAAAACTCTCGAGTATAGTGACACTGCTACACAGACGCTCCAAATCCAGGAGCAAGCAGCACGCTATTTTAAGAAATGCCACATGCCTTTGGGGCCTTACACTTCCTACATTCCTTCTGCTTCAAGGGTACAAAACCTGCAATCCTCTCTAATTATTATCACAACACTTGGGATTTCAGCAATTTGCGTTTCCAGTAACCAACACGTTATGGAGAGACAGACCACAGCATGCTTGGTACATGTGACAACAGTTTGCTCCTGGTTGCTTCTGCAGCTGCCCCTGAAACATGGCTCATCTTTCTCCCAGCCCTGCAGTTAGCGCTGTAAGCCGGCCACACGGAGCCAGCAGAGCACACTGCAAAGGGAACTACTTCTAGCCACAACTACATCAAAGATGTGCTTAGAAAAGGTAACATATATTATCTACATTGTAAGCATTACGATTTGAGCTTTTTTTTATGTTGTTTTGGACTTTGACACGTCAGCTACCTTTACCACCCATAAAATCTTATTCTATATATAGCTGTTAACATCTAATATTTGTCCTTTATTACAGAGAACAGACTTCTGGCAATTCAGATTTGATCAGATGCTGACGTGATGCCATTGACACATTAGGCTCCAAGTCCAGTTTCCTAAAGTCACGTGGTTGCAGCATTTCAAAACGTTCCTTCCTACTCATCTTTGGCAGCCCTTGGGTAAGCAACGTATTTCTTGCTACTGAGTAACACCCAATTTGACAAAACTGTAAGATTTTACTACTTAATTGAAATTTAACCTAAAGCATACCTAAAGCATCTGAAACAGGCTCATTTTAACAGGCTTGTACTATTCCAAGCATTGACACCTTTCAAAAGAACTTCCAGTACAGAAATACCGTGAAAGAAAAAAAGTGTTAA
This sequence comes from Donacobius atricapilla, assembly GCA_013397315.1. Classification (NCBI taxonomy): domain Eukaryota; kingdom Metazoa; phylum Chordata; class Aves; order Passeriformes; family Mimidae; genus Donacobius; species Donacobius atricapilla. Next base: position 398,933 of record WBMY01010446.1, on the reverse strand, counting down.
TGAATTGTTGAGTCAAAAATATTTACAAGTCCCCTGGAGATTATTCAACGTATGTATTTTTTGCTCTTCATTACTACCTTGGTCAAGAAAGAGAAGCAAAACCTCTAAGTTACAACAAAGAAATAAAACCTTTTCTTACAATAAAGACACAAATCAATTAGTTTATAAACAGGGCAACTAAGATTCAAATCACATTCAATACGCATCCTGCTGAGTAACTGCGCTCTATGTAACAGCTGACTACTTTCCTAAAACTTTCTGATACAAAAGCTGACAAAACACCAAATCAAAGATGTTTCCTTGCAACTGCACAAACCTAACTCACAAGCAGGTCTCTAGCATTTCAGATCAGGAAAAGAAAACTGAGACGCTTTACATTTTCTTTTGGATATTTTGCAGTACACCAAATACTGTCATGAAACTAAGCAGTGAAAATTCCAAAACCACTGCTCTGCCTGGACTGCAAAAAAATATTTGTGCACCAGAAACACACATAAATCATTGAGCAGCATCTGCAGCCCACGACCCGTACATAAAACTTGAATATTAACTTCACTTTTGGGGAGACAGCTGTAGTCAGAAGTTGGCAAAATGCCATAAAATAAATACCACAACTCTCCTTGATACACTGAGTAAGAGCCGCCTAAACACTCCTTTCCCCATGAAGCAGAAAAGCTGCTTTCAAGACTTTACAGCACAGGAACGTGTGCGAGCTGTACGCCAAGGACAAAAACCCCCAAACCCCTAAACAAACAAAGCTCCCCACAGCAAAACCCAAAACCAACCAAA
>WBMY01010446.1:353520-396866 GCA_013397315.1 Donacobius atricapilla | reverse complement strand
ATGTGACGTCAGAGGCTCGCGCGGCAGGTGGGCGCGCCGTGGTCGCGCGCGGGACAGAAAAATGGAATCGTTTAGTTGGGACGGGAGCTGTGAGACCATGAATCCGGCCAGTGACCGAACATCATTGTGTCAGCTAGACCAGACACTAAGTCTCACGTCCCGTTTTTCCTTAAGCTTCTCCACGGATGTTGACTCCACCACCTCTCTGTGTGGCCCATTCCAACGTCTAATCGCCTTTTATGTGGAGAAATTCACCCTGATGGCCAACCTCCCCTGTCCTCCTGTCCTGTCACTGATTGCCGGGCAGAAGAGGCCAAGCTCCACCTGGCTACCACCTTCTTTCAGGTGGTTGAAGAGGGCAGAAACCTGAACCTCCTTTTCTCCAGGCTAAACAAGCCCAACTCCCTCAGCTGCTCCTCATCAGACTTGTGCTTCAGACCCCTTCACCAGCTTCGTTCCCCTTCTCTGGACAGGCTCCAGCAGCTCAGTGTTGTCCCTGAACTGAAAGGCCCAGAACTGAACACAGGATTCAAGGAGCAGCATCACCGGTGTCAAACCAATGCCCTGGTCCTGCTGGCCACACTATTGCTGATACGGGCCAAGATGGCATCAGCCTTCTTGGCCACCCAGGCACACGCTGACTCATGTTCAGCTGCTGTTGACCAGGGCTGGGCTCTGGTGGCCACACCAGGGCAGAGCACTGGGAGAAGGGCTGGCAGCCTTCACAGAGGAGGTGGCTCAGGCCCTGCTGTCCATGCTACTGTTCACAACTGGTGCCAGGCTCTGCACAAATCAACACGCCTCACCCTCAGTCCCCAGAAGGTTGATCCAAGGCAATTAAAAACCACAAGTGATCACTACAAGGCAGAAATGGCTCTTCTGGGCCCACAGGAAAGGGGCTCTAAGCCTTGCTCAGCATTGTGAGGACTGGTGCCTTCTCTCACCAGCAGTTGGTTAAAGGTTGCCCGGGCCTTTACAGATGAATTTACAGATGTCCTTCCTCAGGGTCTCATCAAGGCCTACAGGTGCATACTGATCTGCAGCCGTTGTTGCTTTTAACAATTCCTCACGGAGTCAGTGGCAACAGGATCTTCAATCTGTGCAAAAGGTTGTCAGAGCTCTGCCAGCTGGCTTAACTTCCATTTTTCCCTCTTTATTGTCTTTTCTTCCATTCCCTCTTTATCCTTTTTTTCTTGGGTAACCTATGAGAGGCATTTAATATGGGAAAATTTTCTCAGCTCTGAGTCTTGTTCCATCAGTGTTAACCACTCCTGCCTTTGCTCAGTCCTTAGTACAACTTCTGAACTCCACTCATCCCTTAGATCTCCACCAGTGTGAAGTCCACTCAAGCATAAATGAAAAAGAACATTGAATTCTGACTTGGCATACACAAGGTGTAGTAGGTTACATCTCTTCAACAATTGTGATGGTGTAAACTACATGTGTTATGTAACCTTCAGCCTGAGGTCTTCTCTGTTAAGTAGCCCTAGTAACAAGTTCAGGAGCTCTTGTCTGGTGTCTTTTGATGGGGAGGAGTTTGTTTGTGGGTACAGTGGGTACAGGAGGCCTTCCCCTCTGGTTCCTCAAAATCTTTCATTTCTACAATAACACACGCTACCTTCCCTGCTGGAGTGCAGACTTTAGGGACACCACTGGTTGGTTCAGAGTGGGTCCGCTAATTAAGTCAGTATTTACTGTGCATATTGCTGGAGCCCTGGCCAAAAATAGCATAGTTTACAAAGTTCTATCATTCTCACCTGTCCAACCTAACCTTTTTGCTGGAGTTTTCCCCCTGCATAGCGCAGCCAACAGGACGGAAGAGGATCTGCCCACTCAGAAGCCCTAATTTGTGGTCTGATAAATGAATGAATTACTGGGATTGATTGAGATGCTGGTGTTACTTGACTTCTGATGCATCTGATGGGAACGTAGTAGTCTCTTGCAAAAAGTTTGTACTTCACTGTGAAACAAAACTGCTGAAATGACTGGCATGTTACCAGGAAGGCATTCCTACCCCTTTTCTTTTCAAAACAAGGCATGGCTACAGTTTCCTACCCTAGAACCCCCTCCTGGTTTTTCAGAATGGCTTACTAAATAGTTATAAAATTTAACATATGGGCATGTTAGCAGTACTACCTCAATCTGGTGTCATGCTCCTTTCCATATTTCATCAGTCTGCCTTCCCAGAAGGCAAGACCTGTGTGCACAGCCCTCTCACAGTTTCTCAGGCACTAATATGTAGCTGTAGCACAGCACCGTGAACCCCTGAGTGCCTCTGAAGAATATTGCTGTGAACAAAATCAAGCCCTCAAGAGAAATGCCCCATTGAGTCAGACTAATGATCCATTTAATTCATGGCAATTCAGCTGCTGCTTGGGGAGTCAAGCGATTTGGCCACTTCCTGAAGTCTGTTCACCCTGGCTGCCTGCTGTATGGATGTTAGGGGATTCTACTTCATCTGGCATTTTGTTGGTCTGGAATAACATACATGCCTGTGTATGGTGCAGGAGCTACACTGATAATCTGGGGAGCATCAGAAGGCATAAGCTACATAATAGCGTTACTTTTATAGTAATCTGTATTTACCTGCCCACATTCTCCTTTGTTTGCTGGGCAAGCATGAGTCTTCCTGAGTCTGTGTGTTACCCTGTCCGTCACCTTTCTCCCTGAGCTTTCTCCCACTGACAACTCAGGGTGGCTTCACCAGGTTTGTCAGCTGTACTGTTGGGTGGGCACTCCTATTTTAGCTATTGGGCTGTCTAGACTTGAGCCCCATAGTGAAGATGGACATTACATCAAGAGCAAAGATGATGATAGTTGGGTAAACTTGCTCCTTCAATGCAAAAATCGTGCCAAATATGGGATAGTGTAGGAAAAACCGATTTGTACACAAGATCAAAAGCTGATCCTTGGTGTGTTAGAGAAGGAAATAATATAGAAAAATTCCCACTCAATCCTGGACACAATCTTATTTCTTTTTCGACTAAATGTTTGAGACAAAGACAAACCATCTTTTACAGCAAACATTTTGCACTCAAGAGACACACAGTCTACATTGAGTACCCTGAATGATTCCTGGCCTGTTCAGAAGCATCCTTTGCTTCTCCTCAAATTACTTACCACTGGAATAATTGCCAAATTAATACAAAGGGTCTAGGATATGGGGATACCTGTAGTTCATCTTCTTTGTAGTCCATCATGGAATTACTTCTTTTAGAATAGAGGTTTTTGAACTTGCAAGTAGGAAGCTGCAGTGGGTGGGGAAGGAAGAAATACATTTTCTTCAGTATGACTTTTGGGTTGACCACCCTTCCATTTTAAAGCTCTTGGCAAGAACTAATGGGTTGTTCTACACAGCATATCTTTCAAGAGGACATTTGCAAAGGGATAACTGATGTATAAGTATTTGCTAATGGGAGAGGGATGGGACACACTTGAATCTGGAAAGTCAAAGACGGAAAGTATTTGTGATTGCCACAGAAAACCACCAGCTAGCAACTGAGCTGGAAGAAAGAACCACAAAATCTTGATGCTAAGTTAAAACATATTCAGTGTAAGTTGCAATCTTAATTTCTATTTTTCTCTGTTGTTTAGTTGTTTTTTAAATTGATTTTTTTGGTTCATCTGAAATTTGAAAAGAAAAATAAAATCTGAAACTACTTTTCTGCCCCGAAGAGAGAACAGACCATGAGTATGCCTGATCTCCTACACCTGGAGAAATCACTAGCAGAGCAGTATCAGCATGCACTCATTTTTCTTTGACATAATTTCTGATCATACAGTGAAGAATAGAGTACTTAGTATGAGGTGTTGCTGACAACAGTGGGTTTTAATTTCCTAGTTCCTGAAACAAAACAAAACTGGTTTTGTTGATGACTTGTGATTATGTCTACTAGTTCCCCTTCCCTCGGAGAGGGGTGGTCAAGCAAGCAAAACAAAAGTTGGTCTTAACTATATTACAGGATGACAGAATGATGCTTACTGTCAGCACACCTTCCAGAGTTGTCATCATTGTCTTGTTCACATTACCAGTCTGCTCTTGTCCTGGTGAAGTCTCCTGCTTCAGGCATGAAGACAACGTACAATTTTCACCCAGTATATTTATTACACTCTTCCCTTAAAAACAAGCTAAGCTGTTGAACACTTCTCAGAATGCTTTGGCAACACACTAGTATTATCTCACCCAATTTCTGAAATGGCATGTTTCCAGAAGAATGAGATACACATTTGAACTTCAAATTGCAATAGCATGTGTTAAAGGATTAAACAGGAACATACACAAAACTAAGTCTAAAAAATGTTCTTAGGGAAAAATCCTTCTTGAAGTTGTGTTCACACATTGTGAGATTAGAGCTTATTTTCTCCTCTAAGTCTCTCTCACTGCTTCCATTCACTGCACCAAAGAGAGAATATAACATTAAATGAAATTTGAAAAATTTCGTTTGTGTGGGATGGAATTTTTTGTCTCTTTGTTTCCTTGGGGTTTTTGAGTGTTCATACAGAGCTAAAAACAAAAATAAGTGGCCCAAGCCACAGTCCAAAACGTTGGGCACAGGCAGAAGTTAAAAGCAGATACATCATAATGAAGCTTTCCTGGATGCAACAAGCCCTCAAGAGTCAGAAGGGAGGCTGACACATAACAAAACTTGCGTGATATGACTTTTAGACACTGTTCAGGTATTGAATAAAAAATTCCTAATTAAATGGTATAAAATATATATATTAATTGACATTCTCCTAACAGCCTGCTCACCATGATCTAGTAGCTGCAAGCAAAAGCCAATAAACATCTCCCTCTTTCCTTCAGCAACAGGTTTTCCAAAAAGGTATTTTTAGCAAGGCTGAAATGGAATGAAATTGCTCATATCACCCTTATTACAAAGCACCTCTATTCTTCTAGTTGAATCACTCTCATATCTAGAATTTGAAGCACAGCAATATGCTTTACCAAAGCACACTAACACCAGTTTTAAGGGTCTAGTATATGTGCAATTCAACAGCCCTCCTCACAGCTCACAGAGAGCTAAACCTTCCCATCCTACAGCAGTGTATTTTGCATCTCATGATCTTGCAGAGGACAGACAATGTTTCAGTGAAGTCTCACCTTTGAAGTGCTAGAGCAGGGAAGGTTTTCAAGAAAGCTGAAAAAAGTCCCTAAAATTTTCAAGGTTAGCGCTTCTCTGAAAGGGTGTGAGGTAAAGGAGTGCCTCTGAGTTACACATGAAGCTTTTATTTCATTATTAGATCTGTAGAGTCTCAGGCCTGCTCTGCTCTTACCTAATACTTACTGAAGCAAAGTAGGAAATACGAATATTTTTTTCTTTAATATAGATGGTTTACTGTCAGAATACATATAGTTTTTTGATAACAACTTATATATACCCCTTTCTCATTAGGGCATGTCTAAACTGGACAATAAAATTATGTGCTTAGTTATCCAGTCAGAGCCACATAGCTACCAACATAAGCAAGCAATCTTCCCTGCCCCAAGCAAAATACCCAAGTTGCAACTTCGCAGAGGACTACATGAGCAGGCGACCACCTACTGTTCATTACTGTAGCTCCTTCTGTCTCCGTTTTCAACAGATCTCTCACCTCTTGAAAGACTGAAGAACAGCACTACAAAAGCAAGGGCACTAATCAGATTTTCTTCCAAAGCTGCCACTAACAACTGCTCAACCCTCTCCTGCCAATGACAGGATTTCTCTTCTGGCAGAATCATAGTTCCCTATCTGACCTATACACAAACTCTAAGTCTGATTTTGCAAAACTATTCCTTTTCTAGGACCACTCGTACCTTTTCTGCTTAGGAAACTGACTTTCCTCAAGAAATCATTTCACACCTGTGCACCGTGGTCTTTGTAACAGCTGTTCCTAGTAAATGATCAGCTACAGCTGGAGGAGACAAGTAGGTCTTTTCCAGGCTCTTGCCATACACTACATTTATTTTACACCTTAGCAGAGGTTTTTGCCATCATGGATTTTGTGGACAAGATTGTGGGGGGTTTTTTTCATGTTTCTGGTTGACAAAACTACACTTAATTTGCAAAGGCAAAGCTTAATTGAGACACTGACTCAGTTTTTCTCACGACCCCCAAGTATTCAGTGATAATGAGGATTTCAGGCATTTGTACTTCCTTCCCATACCACTGTGTGCTTGCTCTGTCTCTGTGCCACCACGCTCTGCTTTTGCCAGTTCCTTGCTGTGCCTTCTTTTTTTTTCCTTTCTTTTTTTTTCTTCCTCCTGTGCTGGCTAATTTTTAACCTGGATCAGTTTCTTGATCTGGTTCATAGGGCAGCCCTACAAAAGATGTGTTAATGCAACTGAAAGAGCTGACAGGAGTAGAAATAAGTGACCAGAGGAGGAAATGCTTCAAAACAACATTGTTGCCAAATGCTTTGTCATGTAGAAAAGTCTCCAGGCTTCCTTTTATTGAATAAGAATTGGCCATTACTAAAATGCACACCCCGCTTGCTGTAATCAAACTCTCATGCTTGTAGCAGGAAGATTACTGATCTTAGAGCATAGACCACCCCTTCATTTTCCACGTGTGCATGTTTGACATAATGCTGAAGTCTCCACAAACTGAATGATTCATACTTTGATTACAGAGTACCAATGCTTAAATAGCTAAAAAAAGTCCCTAAAATTCTGAAGGTTAGAGCTTCTCTGAAAGGGTGTGAGGAAAAGGAGTGCCTCTGAGTTACACATTCTGCATTAGTGCCTTGCTGAAGTGCTTTTAAAGTAGTAATATTATTCACTCAGACTGTAACTGTTACGAATCACAGCTACTCAGCTGTGATGATGTTTCAGCAACAGCCAAAATATTGCTGGCTCTGATCCATGAAACCAAACAACAAAGAAGTCAGATAAAAAAAAGCCGGACTTAAAATACCAATTAGTCTCCTCAAATGCAATGTCCTCCTTTTCCGATCCAAAGCAGAGCTGTATGTAACATGCCAATAAATGTTTTTACTGATTACTGCCATATATTCCAGCCAGCAGCTATGATGTACAGAGGTCCACAGCAGAACTGAATTAACTTTAGCAAAGTTATTCCTGATCCATACAAGCATCAGAGGATGAAATATCCATAGAGAAAACTTTGCAGAGTGTCCTATATGGTGTGCTGTCAGAAGCCTTCTGTACCTCGGGCTCCATGTGGTGACCTAAGATAGAGTAATTCACCTGGGGTGCACCAGAATACAGATACACAGTGTGTAACTACGGCATGGTGCAGGTCTGTGTGAGTGATAACTCTGATTCCTTCGGGAGTGTGTGCCTGTAGCCTCAGCTTCCCTGGCACAGCTGGCAGAGTAGGAGACAGCACACAGGCTGCTGCCTCCAAGCAGAGATGGGCTGTGATGTATTTTACTCAGTGGTTTTTCCCTCAGCCACATGTGCACATCTGCTAAAAATGCTTTTGTGCAAAGCAGGTTTGTTCCACTTCAGATGCTCACTGCCTCCCACTTAATACTTCTGGTCCTTTGTGCCCAGGTGTGTGGCTTTGCAATCCACACCAGCTCTGGGTTGCTGAGAATTTAATAGATTTAAGGGCAAGGAGTCTACAGCTTTCATGGAAAAACCATAGGTGTTCCCTACATTTTGCAGCCTGTTCAGAGGTGATCCTATGTCCCCTCTTGGACTCAGCATGATAGGCATCAGACAGACAAGCAGAATCTTTCTTTTTTCTTTCTTTCTTTCTTTTTTTTTTTTCCCTTCTTTTTTTCCCTTGATGAGTCCTAGGGTTGTTTTTCACAGGATTGGGTGGAATTTGCAGAGAACAACTCTAGCTCAGTTTTGGCTGAATTCAGTCTTCCCAGTGAGGAACAGTGAACATAAACTCAGCTGGAACCAACCTATGGCTTATGAGTAGTTAATGTGTTCTCATTCTGAGGCAAATTATCTAACTGCAAAGCTGCACTAGTGTGAGAACTGCTGGGCAGCTGGAGTTCCTGGCTTTATGAGAAAGGAGAACAGCAAGAATGAGCCAGTCCTGTTCATCCTATAGTGGAGCTATAAGACCCTAGGCATTTATTGTCATTCCTAACCTGTTTCCAGACCCACTGGACCCATTCCAGAACTCCTCTATGCTCCAGTCTTCATGGTAATTGATATATAACCTGGGAGTTTTTGACATACCAAGATTTTGACAGCTGCAAACACATTAAAAATGGGAAGCTGCACTTATAGACTGGAGCTCACATTTTCCCTCAGCTGCCTCCTACTCCCTGCCTTGCTGCTTTGGATGAAAGGGAGTTTTCCATCTTAAGCATCATCTTCCGCTACTGATCTTCCTGGATTTGCAATACGGACTACTGACACCAGCCATGTCATTTCTCACACTGAGACTCTGAGCAGATTAGTGGTGAGTGTGGCTGTGTCTCTGTTGAAAGAAAATATTTCTGCTGAGGCATCCCATCACATCTGCAATACCTGGGCTATTTTATGGTATGAGCAGAACATCTGCTAAGCAGAAAACAGAACTTCCAGTTTACAGAGTTTTCAGACAACTGCATTTTTGCAGGAGAGCCTGACCCGTGCTCTGGCCCATCTGTTCAGATGTAGAGAGTGTTAAAGTTACAGGGTGAGGATGCAATGCTGCCTTTATTGGATGTAGTCTGTAGGCTCAAGGGATTTTTCCCAAGAAGTTCTAGCTGTCACTGCAGCCAGCCCCTGGTAGTCTGTACTTTGAGCTCAGCTGGGCTCAGCTCCCATGAATGTTTTTACTGGCCAGCTGTCAAGGAGGGGCTGATGGGTGTCATCAAATGTGAAGCAAATGAGAGTACCTTCAAAGCCAAAGTGATAAGGTCTCTGTCCACATCATCTGAACAATTACGTAACCATATGAGTGCTCAAAGCAGTCCCTTGCCCTGCTGCCAAAGCCAGATGAAGTTGGGGATGAAGCTGGAGGATGCAACCAAGTGGTGTAGAACTAGAAAGGCGTTTTGGTTTAGACCTGACAAAGCAAGATGACCAGCAGTAGTGTTTGAACTGTGCAGCTTATTCTCTTTCCATTACTGCAGACTTCTGCTGCAAACGTTCATGTCCCTCCTGCCCACTTTCTAGCTATGGCTTTCAAGATAAAATTCACATCTCTTTCTGAATGGTGTGTGAGGCTTTAAAGTGCTATAGTGAGATCAGCGTAAATTGCAAAAGAATGAAGGGCACAGAGCAGGCACACTCAAGGTCAGTCACCCTGCAAATGCTCTAATTCTGCTAAGGGCTTTGAAGGGAGATGTTCTGAGCTGGGGAAGCAATGGAGGGACATTAGATCTGCATTCAGCTGGGCTCTACCATTCCAAGGCAGCCATTTAATACTGTCTTGGTTTTCCTGTCATCTTAGAGGTGCAGTCCTTTATTTAACTCTTCAGATAGCTTGATTTCTTGATGTTTGAAAAGGACTATGTAATATTTAAATGGAAGGCGATGGGAAAGAACAAAGTGATATCCTAAAATATATAGGACATGTGTTTTTGCATGACTTGAAAATATCATGTCCCTTGAATCATATCTTAGTAGCTCCTAGGTGGAGCTCCTATATGTGGCTGACATGAATCCAAACATTCAGACCCAATTACAAAATGCAACCAGCCTGAATTGTCACTGTTTTTATCCAAAATGTTCAGTTGTTCCCACATGAATGTGAAAAAGAATCTCTCTCTTAGGTAGACTTTTTTTTTTTTTTTTTAATTGGAGAACCCAGACATAACACGGCTTTTTTTTACTAAACTTAAGGAGGAGACTTATATCAGGAAAGCAACTATTAAGGAACTCTGATCATGGCTGCACTCTTGACTAGTAGTTTCTTTTCCAAGCTGAAAGTAAAAGAGGTAGCCACAAGAGGGAGGCAGAACTCCTATGGCAGCATAGTAAGCTCAGCAAAAAAATCAGAGAAATACACTTTCAAATTTTCCTTCTCTGAGCTAAAACTGTCCAGTAGCCCTTGCATTGAGAACCATGATTGTTGGCTGTAACTCCTAAAAACATAGACTCTATGCATGGTATATACTAAATGGTTAATGTAAGCTGAAAATTAGTAACTAATACATAATTTTCTTAAACCTAAAATTTAGGTAAGAAACTACTTCAGAAGAGATTGAAACTGATTGTCATGTGCTTTTTTTGTAAATGGGAAAGAAAATTGTCCCCATTATTTAAAGGCATATAGTTGTATTTGTGCCAGGTTCTAATACAGAAAGATTTTTTTTTTTTTCTGGAAGAATACTTTTTATAACAATTTGCTTCTTAGAAAATACACTGTAAGGATGTATTTAAACAGTTCCATTTCCATAGCACCTCATCAAACACATAAGGAACTAACCTCAAATGGCACTATTATTTATCCTGTTAAGTACTTTCACTGGGCAACGGGCCTTCTAGGTTCAGTGAGCTCAAAAGAGAAAGCAATTTGGACCGAAGGAAAGGGTGGCTCTTTTAAGAGTGTCCAGAAAATAAAAAGATCAAACCTTTTTGTCGAATTGTTCTTTCCATCAATGCATATTTGTATATATCCCTACATGCCTATACAACACATACAAATGCTTTTGGTTTTTTATAGTTAAATATTATCCTATTACAGCTTTTTTTTGTTGGAGGTATTTGAAGTACTTTATGGATGTAAATTTAAATCGAGTACGTGCGTGACTGTGCAGACAGGTAAGGACTACTTGGGTGAAAAGGCTAGTCAACACCACTGAAAAATTAATTCGCCTGTTGTCCTTTTCTCAGGTAAACATGGAATCAGCTGAGGTACTGAGCTCAACTCTTACACCCAATTTTGAGATCCAGCTGGTTTACAAGGGGCCAAATTCTAGATGGAGTTCAATCTTGAAAACCAGTGAGACTTGTGATTCATTGAGGCTGCTTGGTGCAGCAGGTCAGTAGTCCAGGCAAGAACCTGGCAGTGACCACTAGAGAGCAACAGTCCCTTTACTTCTGAGAACCCACGGAGTGTGAGCACGCAGCTAAGTGCCTTGTTGTCCAAATCTGTGGTTCATTTCTCCAGGTAGGACCCATACTAAGGACCCCAAATTACCAGGCAGAAATGTCAGTCATTTCACAGTTTCATCATGCTGTGTCTGCTGGCCCTGAAAAATTTGAGAGCTGATTTTGACAATGTGGTTCAGATCCAAATCTAATTCTATTTGTTCAAAAGCCTTCAAGTCTTTCATAATATTCATATTAGTTTTTACAGTATTTGTTCCTTTGTTCCCAAGGTCAGTATTTGTAGACTGGGACTCCCCAAGTCACATTTTTTTGAATAGTTCCTGGCTTGCCAAGGGCTTCATGAGGTATTAGCACACATTTTTCTCTGCTGAGATTAACTTCAGCATATCCCATTCTGCCACCAGCACTCCCTCGGGTGTTCTCCTTGCACCATCACTTCCTGACAGCCACGGCAAAGGGTACCTGTAACAGTTTGGGCAAAAAAAAAATCAGACAAACCTGCTGACTGCTGCAGTGAGAAACAAGGTTTGGATAAAAGGGAGATGGGCACAGGGGATGCCATAGCAGTTGACCTCTTAAATCTCAGTTGAAAACTGTCTGCAGTTTTGCTTTTGTTTTGGTTGACCTGGTCAGAACTCTGTTACTCTGCCTGCATCTGTGCACAGACACAAGGTTTTCCCACTTCATTCCCTTTCAATCTAAGTACTCTGTATTAGTAAAATTGCTGAACTGACCATGTCCTAACAAATTTGTTTGCTTCCACAGAGGAGCTGAGCTCTCCTTTTCAGTCCTGCATCAGGAAAACCTTTACAAAGGAGGCTCCCAATTTAAGAAGTTACTTTCAGCTGTATTCAGCCTTTTTCTTCAGAAGCTCCTTAGGCTGAGCTGACTGCTCCCAGTTTATTTACAGCCCCTGGTGCGGTAACACGGAGGCTGCAGAAGGCCCTCAACCAAGGAAGGTCCAGTCTCCCCACACCTCCTGAACCCCAGCATGTGTCTGCCACTTGTTGAAGTACCCAAGTGCTACTGAAGGCATACTACAGTCACCCCTGTCCATTAGGCTTTGCTGTCCCATTATTCAGAGTTAGGAAAGACACCTTTCATAGCTAGTGTATAAAATACTATTCCAATTACTTTTTTATATACAGCAGTTGCTGTTAGGCTTCTGATACTGTGACCAAAAGGACAAGAGTTTTTTCTGGGTCTGGTGCACTTCATGTTTCAGACACATTTGCTGTGACCCACACCTGCACCTAAGCTGAAAAAGTGGGGCTGCTCCTCCATCTTTTGCTTCATCTCCAGCTGACCTTCAGCACTTTTTGTCTTAAAAATTACAGCATATCTGGACTAGTCAGGGTGGGCAATCATGGCAACTAAGAGTACTGAAAGAAAATTGTGGTTTTTTTCCTCTCCAAATTGTGCTGTCTCATTCCAGTGATTATTTTGCTTGGGTACACGTTGCACTGGCACTCTGACTTCCCCATCTCTTATAGGGTGTTATTTTGGCTTATCTCTAAGGACGACACTATTGCCAAGAAACTTGAAGCTCCTTGGTTTAAATTTATTTTTTTTCTCTAAGTCTTTTTAAAAAATAATGCCTATCAGCAAGCTATCAGGGTTAATAAAATCCTGCCCTCCTAGTTTTATATGTTCATTTCCAAAAGTCACAGAGTATCTGAACTGTAGTAAAAAACCTGTTAGTACTAGTAGCCCCTGAATCTTAACTTTCCTTGCTTCTTCTGGGTGACCTGATTTACTCTTAAATAACAAACATGAGGCATCGTACCTTGTGTACCTCCATTTTCTGATACTGTAAAATGGTTGACTTACTGTCAGTTGTACTGAGCTCAGAGCAATACTCTGAACAGCCCTTATGATGAGTATCTGATTTTATTTGGCCAAGAGAAGTGCCCAGCTCTCTGATACAAGGAATGCTTTTGAGAAAAACAACAGACTGAAGTGGGTCTCTGACTGAGAAAAGTGGAAAGATGTATGAAATGACACATGGCTTACTGAACTTTGAAAGAACAGAGAATCACAGCAGAGGACTCTCTACATACTTTAGACCTTATACTTGCTTTGCAGACAAACATTCCAATCACAGGAATGAACCTACCACCCTTTCATGTACCCCTGGTTTTAGTGGTCAAAGAAGAGACCACGGAGCAGAGGCTTCAATCCTCAATTACTTTGTTTTAGGACGGATTTGTTCAAATGCTGGACTGTCTTCCATATTATGTTAGTACTACTCCAAACTGTTATGTGGCTCTACCTCTAGGCCTGCTCCATTTTCTTTGCAGTCTGTTGTTCAGTCTGCAGGATCAAATGAAGTAATCTCTTTTCTGTATGTAGTCCCATTACTTCTAATTTATATTGTCCTTTATGCCATTCAAAATATTCCCTTTCCTCTTCTGAATTCAAGACCTATGATTTATCAGAACATACAGCACATATGACTTCAATTTCACAGTGAAAATGTGGATATGCTGTTTCATCTTAACATTTATTTAAATTTTCACATAGTTTAAAGAAAACATGACATCCTGTTTCAACTGATGCAAAGAAATAAAAACCACTTCTACGAAGTTAGCCAGTGTACAGACTTATTTTACAAAATAAGAAGGCAGGAGCATGTTACAAAATAATACTTAAACCAATCAATGTCAATAGTGCAAAGAATGAACTGCAAGTATGAAACGGAGAAAGAGGGAGGGCAGGACGGGTGGGAGGATGGATGGCTGAATGTGTGAGGGGTGGCTGGCTGACTGACCAAAACAGGGACATTAGGAACAGCTGTGCACATTACCACACATGATTTTGTATCTTAGACGCGCCATGATGTAGATTTAACTTTAGTGGCAGAAGAGGGTAAGTACTCCATCCGTAAGTAATCTGTGTGCTGCAAATTCTTGTGCTGGTCAGTTCTAGAGATTAATACAGCTATGCACATGAACTGCTAAGAGCCACTGAAAGAAATTTTTCACCATGTGGAACACAGGTGACCTATCAGGGACTTGTTTAGTGCACTGAAGGGCCTAGGAAATTACAGAGAATTTCATGCAAGCAAGAGAGCAAGCACCTCCAGGCTGAACTTTACACACCTTTTCCACTTGTTTTCATGCTCTTTTGCATGCAATTGCTCTCTGTCCTTCGAGGTGACTGTTCAAGAGGGAGTTTTAGCAGCTACTAAATAATGTGGACAGGTGTCGGACATCCTATCAAATAACTGTCAGCCAGCAACACACTGGAGAAGGAGAATTTCTGCAGTGTTTGTAATGATACTGCTATATCTGACTCCTTCATAGGATGACTAAATTTAAATCTAAATAAAAGAAAGAACAAAAATAACATCAGTCAGTTTTAGTATTTCTCAGCTGAATTCAACCATTTTCCTTTTTCAGCAGTGTGTCCATAGTTAATAAATGTAGGAGATATTAACTAAAACAAACTCAGCTGCCAGGAGGCATTGTTCATCTTTACCCATTGTGATTAAAGACACTTTATGTTTCTAGGCAAAATTCCATACAATACCTCAAGTTTTACCACAGTAGAAAGATTAAAACCATAGTGAGAAATAGAAAGGGGACTGAAAGTGAGAATTGCTTCAGGGAGGTCTGCTTACCTTGAAGGCACATTTCCCGCATGGAGTGTTTGAGTACTACAAAGCTTTCAAATACACCAAAGGGCAGTGATTGCATCTTTCTCAAAAGAAGCAGTAATCTGAAACTAGTCAGAGATTTTTCTGCATCATTAAAAAAAAAATCATCCCTACTACTTGTATCTAAATAACTTCTGCTACTTTCAAACTCACAAACTTCTCAGATCTTTTCCCTTCACTCCAATCCACAGTCTGTTTAAATTACTTCTACACTCACATTGGTGAGGAGTATATGTACATCAAGTACATATTTGACAGTGTGTAACACTGAAAAATTGGAACTATTTAATCAATAAAAAACAGTGGAGACCTCAGTAAGGACACTTAGGATCCCAGTGTTTAAATTCTCAATGCTCATAATGGTGCTGGACTGAAAAAAGAATTGAGACACCTGGTGACACCCACAATAGACTTTCTGAAGATTTTGGTTATTAGCACTCTTCCAAAAAATGAAACTACTTACTCCAGTCCTTAGGAAATAAGGAAATAAGATCTTTTGATACTCTGGCTGAGGTATTCATCCTAAACTCTTGAAAATTCAGTGGCAGGTACATCTAAAAACATTCTCCAGAGATGAGATTGGGTTAAAATAGCTTTCATATAAACCAGAACACTTTTCCAGTTTTGCCTGCATAAATTCACAATGACTGGAAGAAATACTTCTGTGTACAATGACACAAGAAAGATGAGAGTCAGGTTTTGTCATTCACTGATTCTGAATTTAAAAAAAAAAATCAGTGATGAAGTGGTAAAGAAATTAAGTAAATCCATGAAGCTCCAATATGTTTATCTTTCAGCTACTAGAATGTTGACTGTTCTGTGGCAGAAGTATGATAGAGGCTGAATAGTTAAACAATTCATCAGCGGTGGAAAATTATATTCATTTTCTCCCCTCTTAAGGTGTACGACGTAACTTTGGTAACTTGTATTACATATTTGTATTTCCATGAGCTGAGGGGCAATAGGCAAAAAATATCAGACACTGAGCCTATAGGTCAGAGTAGAAAATCTCTATTTCTTTCACAAAACATTCTCACATTTCCTCAGTAACATCTCAGCACTGCTTCAGCTTGGCTTTTTTTGACTTCTTGATGATGGGATTTCAGAAACTGTACATTAGGAGCTGCAGTGAAAAGCAGGAAGACCACCTACAAATTCTCGGACTGCCTTTGAACAGGAGTAAATTTTGTAGAGGCGTTGCCATGTCATTCATCACAGCCAGCCTGTGCCAGAGCCGAGAATCACAAATTCAGCCCCGTGCTCTCAGATATTTCACGACCTATACAAGTTATCATTAATAATATCAGAAATTTTAATCCATTGATCTCAAAATTCTTTATAAAAGTTAATAGCATTCTTCCATTTACAGAGAGATGTTGGAAATGCTTAGCACTAACTGGTGTGCTCCAAGGAGCATCCTAGGCCCAGAAAGGCTACCTGCAAAGGAGAATTACGAGCTTGTTGGTGAGTCCTGGAAGGACTGAGATGTTACATATTTGAAAGTGGTGTACCTGTGTAAGTATGTGTCACTAGGGTGATGCAAGCTTGAAATGTAGGTGCATATAAAAAAGGCATTTTTAAGTTCCCTACAATTTATTTTAAATTCTACCACTAGCAGTTTCAGACTCAATTAAATTAATTTCATTATTTATTTGGGATTTTAACGTTGTAGTAATTTTTATAGGAGTCACAGTGAAAGAGGTAAATCAAGAGTGTGTTTTTTTTTATATTAAATGTAAAATGAAATAAATTTATAAAAAAACCTTTCATTTTAATTCATTATGATTTAAAATTACATTGCCAAAGTTTGCCAAATGTGTATTTTATAGTCAGTAGTAACCTTTCAAAAGATAAATGATTTAATAAATTACTTACTTTACATTTAACATTACAAGACAAAATATTACACAAGCCATAGAAACAACTAAAAATGGGTACTTTTAACACTGTTTTCTCTGGAAATATGTGTAAATGAGTGATTTATGTCTTCTGCATTTTATTTAGAAAGAGGTTTTAAGACTTGCTGTTACTTCCAGTTAAATGGGGATAAAAAAAAACTCCATGATAGAAGCTGGTTAATTTTTGGAAAGAGATTTTGGGGCCCAGTTAATGGGAGTATTATAAAGATACAAGTTTCTTATAAGGTAGGTTCAAGATAGAACATGAAAATAATATTGTGCTGGACAGACTTCCAAGGATTTTCAGGAAAACAAACAACATTGTCTGTTAAAGTAATTGTGTTCTGACATTTCCAATAACCACCCATTTTACCCATCCAAGAAAACATACAAAAAACCCCCAAACCCAAAACTAAACCCCCGTGTTTTTCCCTTAAATACCTTTCTAGGCAGGAATGATCTAATCTCAGCAAAGTCCCTCTGGTATCTCCACTACTGTAATACACATTCCCTACTGCTAGCAGCCATGACCATGTTCAGTCAAGATACCAGAATGGCTCAGACTACAAGTAAAAATTTAAGAAATTGCAGAGGCTTTCTTGTAACCTGTGCAAACCCAGAGAAAACGTGCACAGTGACATGCTGTAATTTGAGAGATGAGACAGGAAGGGCTGAAGAGAGGAAAAGCTCTGTGATAAGCTGTCCTGTCTGTAGTGCATCTACTTAAACACAGAAACTATTCTCTTTGTTTAAGATGTACAGTGTGTTTGTTCTCCAGAATGATGCTCAAGGTTTTCACTCTGTGGACCACTTCAGAAAAGAGATTTTATATAATTTTTCATCCTTGATCCTCCCTGAATTTTATTTGGCAGTTCAGAAAGAAGCAATTCAGTCAATGGCCAAACCAAAAGCCATTGAAACAAAATGCTTAATGTGGGAGGGCAAGATCGTGAGATAAAGACTGTTTTCTGGTGTGGCTGCGATGGTTGCCAGACCATACTTGAGCGCAGAACCTAAATGGTGAAAAGGCAGAAAAGGCAGGCATGACTGTACAATTGTACTTATACCATTCCAGCAAAAGCCCGTGGATCCCCTCCAAACAAACTACTGACCACATTCTTCTCAAAGTATGGATCATCACAAAGAAAAAAAATTATCCTCTTCAGGGCATTATTTTAAAAATAGTAGTCTCTAATTTTTTAAAAGAAAAATACCCAATCCTTCCAAGTCCTTTCTTCCAGGTCTGTTTATTTGACCACCCCTCTTGGGACTTGCAGACTGATCTTCTTTTACTGTGTAGCACATTCGTTGACATGTGCAGTACTTTCTCCCTTCAGATCCTCATTCAAGCTTTTTTTCTGTTCTATTTCGACCTGGTAGAAGAAAAAGAGGAAGAAAATTTGTAATGAGCAAGGAAAACAAAAGATTCACAAATCTTCCTTGTCGCCCTGATTTTTTCAGCCTTCTCTTCTGTTTCACAGTTTCATGTTTTGGGTTCTTTCTCACGCCCTACTCTGTAAACACAGCCTATGTTATTGTATAGTTTCCAAGTAGTTTACATTCTTTGTGTTAGAGATATGGACAGCTGATGGACAGTTGTCCTGACCAATGGGATGGGGAGAGGTGTCAACCTTCTCCCCCAATCCCTGGCCTTTGTAGAAATACTATATAATGGAGTCAGACTTTCAAATAAAGTAGGAGTTTTTAGTTCATGCCTCCTGATCAAAGTGTGAGTGTGTGTTTGTGTGTGTGTGACAAACTGCGTCACTTCCTCAGTGGTGGTTCCTGTGCTCAGGTGAAGAAATTTTTAGTGAACAGAGAGGGTTGTGAGGAAAAATAAAGTGAGGATCAGGGAAAACTGGATTTTATTTACTATAAGGATTTTCAGTCTAATCTAAGCAGTTCTACAATTCAGCAGTGTCATGAAATAATTTCCAGAAGAAATAATGTCATGCAGAGAACTCATATGATTTCCTATTCATTACCATTCCCAGTTGTACTCTGAATACAAAGCCAGAACCAAATCTGCAGATGATAGGTGGCCTCCTACGTGACAGTAGAAAACCAGCCTTAATTATAAATTCTGTGAAGACTGATACATAAAGCAGAGATTTTTAAATGATTTTGAGTTTGAAGGGACCCATAAAGATCATCAAATCCAACTCCCTGCTTCTTGAAGCAGTGCCTAACACCACCCCAAATAGCAGCACACACCCTGCTGTCCTCGGGCTCAGAGGAGCTTTGGCCTACAGATACCAATTTGTATTGGGACAGGGCCAAGGGGATCTTTGTTTGGGTTCTAAATTTCCACATCTCTGAAAATTCCGGAATAACCCAATATTTTAATTCTTAAAAGGGATACTTAGGCAGATCAAATACCATTTTCAGGGAATTTAGGAAACGATTAAAAATATAATTAACAGTAAAAATATTTGCCATGAGAGTCTTTTCAGAACCTCTTATCATTGCTCTCAAAGAAGGCAAGGTAGGATGCCAATTTCTCTGCTGAGTATTTAGCTAACATGCAAATTTACTGAGATATTTTGACAGGCATATACATGGTGCACCTTCCTATCTGCTCCTCTCCTTAGGGCAGGCAGAAGGAAGAAATAGTTAAGTGGAGAAACAATGTGATTCTTTTGTCTGCAGTAGAACTCCCACTACCAAGAGCAGCAAAGCTCCCTGCTCAAACTCTCCATATCAGCTAATCCCCAGGAGCTGGCTTTGTGCACGCTCTTCCACAGGCAACTGCAAGCAAATTTATTCCACCTTTGCTGAGGGATAATCCACTGCTTATTTGCAATGAATCAATAGCTGCACATGGGTAGCTGCTGCACACAGCCTGGCAATGTGCCAAATTCCCACGTCTTTTGTCCATGGTATTTTGTCTACCCATAGTTTTCAAGACAATGAAGCATGCAAAGTGACCACGGCGATTAGCACTGCTCAGTTTTACCTTGTAACTGTAGTGTGCTGAATAGTTGACCCACTTCCTCACATCGGTCTTGTCCTCGACAGAGATGGACCGAACAGTGGCTTTGGACGCAGAAGTGGTGGGCATGTCAAATTCCACATCCACATAGCGGACAAAACTGGAAGGCACTTCCCGATCAGAGCCAAGCTCTAGGTGACAGAAAAAGCAGTGAGGATGCCCAGAAGCTGGAAAAAGAGAATAAACAGTCATGAGAGTTGTGTCAGATGAATCAAAACACAACACCTAGGAGAAAGCAGAATCATGAAGCTGCAGGAAACTGAGAATCTCCCTAGGTGAACTAGTTCATAGCAAGTGTCTTACCTGTTTCAATGGGGTCAAAGTTACCAAAGGAATTGAACAAAATGCAAAGAGGATTGCTAATCACTCTAGTTTGCTGTTAGTGGGTGAAAATATAAAAACTAAATCGAGCACAGCAGGGTAAAGGTATTTGTCCTCTTTTGATTCCCTCAGTGTTTGTCACATTCTAAGCACATTGTGGCACATCCCTCTGGAATGTTATGAAATGTTAGTAAGGAAAGAAGGAATTTGGAAATATTTGATGTTTATTTGAAATTGTTATCCCCCTTTTTAGCAGAAGAAGATGTACCGGATGAGGTTAAATAACTTTCCCATGTTCAAAAAGCAAGTTTGTGCAAAGCTTCAGAATAACCATTTATTCCTCACTCGAACCCATGACAAGGTGGCTGGCTAGTCATTAAGGATGGCAAGGAGAGGAGGTAAAGTTTAGCTCTGTCATATGTAAATGACCCTTATTATTTTTTCCTCTTTGTTTTGCTGGACAGCAGTGTTGTTTAAAAATTAAAGCAGGGACTTCTAGTCAAACTAAGCTGGCTTTTTCTCTGACTGCTGCCAACTCCTTAAACTCTTGAGCAGGTAATTTAATGACTCTGCCTCAGTTTCTCTATTTGCAAAATGAGGATGAAAACCTTCACAGCCACACAAGGCTTTCTGATTGGAAAGACTAATGTATGTGTAAATGAATGTATAAGTAAATGAATGGAGTCCTTGCCTGCCTTTATTAAAGGCTTTAGGATTCCTGAATACTTGTTCACTAGGAAAGTTCTCCCTACAGGTCAGCAAGGTGTACAGGACAGAGACAAGGAAGGAGGAAGACAGGAAGAGTAAAGAGAACTGGGTGGGGAAAGCCCAGAAGCTCCCACTGGGAAAAGCAGAAATGTACCTGCTTAGCCCAAAGTCAGCCTTGTTAAACTGCAGCCTGAAAAGCAAGATGTGAGATTTTGAAATATGACTTGTCCCAGCAGGATGGAATTAGGCAGTCTTTAGCGGTCTTAGGCATTGCAACATCCCACTTGACCTCTGAAATAGAGCTGGAAAAGAAATTCTACTTGGTGTAAGTCTGGGTAAGAATTTCATCTAGAGTCAGACTCATATTTCAAAACGTCTAGCCAAAGTTCCCTCACCGCTGGAACTAATGTGTGTGCAGCAAATGCAATGACAGGCTCCGCAGTTCAGCAGGGACCAGGGATACGCAGCACCATAGCTGGAGCCAAGTTATGAACGAATGGGTGCAGTATCAAGCAGATATGGAAGCTCAAGTTCTGCAAGCATTAAAATACATCTGCTTTTCATCAAAATTAATTATCCCAAGCAGAGTACTGACGCATTTGCGCTGGTTCTAGAGCAAGCCAGGATCTCTGTGTGACAGCCCTTCCTGGCTTTTCATATATGGACATGCTTTTTCTGGATCAAAAGCTCTGCACAGCAGGTCTTCCTGGGGGTCCTGCTCACCACAGGAGAGCAGCAGCCCCAGGAGCTCTCAGGGAGATCACCGTGCCCTCCAGCACCACAGTGCTTTTGTTTCTGGCCAGTTCTTGAGCTTGGCAGTGGTGGGCATAGCCATGGTGGCAGCACAACTCAGCATCTGCCACGGGGCCCATGGGTGACGCTGCTCTCCAGTACTGTATTATGAAGATGCCTAAAACTGGCTCCAAAACTCTGTGTTCAGCACTCAGTACTGCCAACCAAGCCCCAGTCTCAGGCTCCCCGTCCATTCATATCTCTTTCCTCACACTGTACCACTCTCAGCAGACTCCTCATTGCAATCCTTACCCATCTGCTTTGATATGCTTTTCCTCTCTAGATTGCTGTGGGTTGCTCCCTCCTTCAGACCCGAGAACACCAGCAGCCCAGACGGAGTGGCTCTGTGCTCTGGTGCAGGCCATAGCCACAGCTGCAGAACCTTCAGCTTGTGCTGGGACACTCCTGAGCTGGCACGTGCTCTGCTGCTTTTGGGGTGCATACATGTGAAGGTATCACTGGGAGGTGTTTAACTGGGCCTGAGCACACTGCATGCCAGGTGCTTCGGAGAGCTGAGCTTATTTTAAACTCTTCATAATTTCAACTGCACACTTGGTAACATCCCCCTCCTTCAAATGAATAAAAATTATGGAAGTTATTAATTTAAACCAGCTCAGTGTGGTAGATAACAAAGTGAACAGATTAAGAAAGCAACTCCTCCACTGAAGCTATTGCAAAATTACCTAGCCCATCAGTGTTCATTCCTGTTCTGGGCATGAGGCTCACGAGGCACCACCTCTAGACTGTTCAAAAGGCTCATTCAGAGCTCTTTCTCTAATGGACAGGTAACCCTCTTAGTAAAATCAGCAGGAATCAATACACTGCTTTTATTTCGCACCTCTTGTTTCCTTGAGCTATTACCAGTTTGCTCTGACAATCAAGGATCTGATAATTCATACATATGCAAGTGTAACTGTGATTGGGGAGAATCTGTTCCAAATGACCCATGATACTCCAAATGTCCCAACATGTTTGGATTAAAAGGTATCATTTACTTCAGAAAGTATTCCAGGCAGCATGCCTGGGATCCACAGCCAAACTAGAGAAAAGTTCAAATCCATATCCAAGGCTCTGCATAGATGTTACATTCTCTGCTTGACAGAAAGAGCCTTTCCCCATGATCAAAGACTATTTGGATGTTTTCCTAGTATTCTACTGGTGGATTAAAAAAAGAAAAGAACATGTGAAGCCCAGCCAGCAGCAACTGGAACTGTAAACAGCCTGCAAATAGGCATTCTTCATCAACTGTTTTGTTCATATTAATTTCAAATATGAGATGGGCAATAAAGATTACTAAGCTGTAAAATGGACAAATATTTGCTATTTGTATTTCAGCAATACACTCAGTAGAATCCAGTCCGTATTTTTCCTGAGGTCAAATCATAGTCGGAGTATGCACTGTCCTTCACCTGTCACATGCTTTTCAATGTTCAGTCATAAGCAGATAATTTGGCTACAAAATAATACAGACAGCGCTGATAACAGTGTCTCCTAGACTTGGAGTGCAAAGGGCCCCATCCTATTAGAAAGCACAGAAAGAAATTAGATAAGAGTGCAAAGCTGCTGAAATAATTCTTAACAATCTGGGTTCTTAGGATGCTACAACCTGCATACAAGCAGTGAGCTACAGTAGGGACACACTCTCCTGTGGATGGCAGGGCTGGGGGTCATGCATCTCACCTCTACACAGAGACTGCACCAGTTCACATTCAGGGAATGGAGTGAAGAACAGGAGGTCCAGCTGGCTATCTGGAGACCTCTGGAGTTCTGGGATTGCGTTTGCAAGGGACTGCGTGTCAGGGCACACACTGTGGATGAACAAAAGTCCCAAAATGTGTACCTACCTATGTACTCCTGTGAGCACGTCTGGCAGACAGGCACATGTGCTGGAGCACCCCTGCAATGCATATGCCCCAGGTGGTGTGGACCTGTTGTGTGGCCTCTGGGGGCAGGTGGAGCTGCAGGCTGTGGCCACCTGCAGCACTTCCCTCAGCTCCAATGTGATGCCACTACTCTCCTGCTCTGGAGTCACAGGCATCAAAGCAGTTCATTAGCAGGCCAGATATTTACAGAAGACCCAGAATGCTCTTAGAGGTGAATTACAGGTATCACAGTAAGAGAGCATAAAGTGTGAGTCAGTGGAGTACTTTTATGTTTCGTGCTTGAGAACTGCATCATTTATAATGACTTTGCAAATACATGAAATTGGGTAATTATATGGTTTGAGGATAGGGCTGGATACAGCCAAACATGCACAAGGCTGGCAGTTAGATCCCACATGAGTATCACCTGGACAAGTGTATGTTGTCCATCAGGCAAATCTAAGGAGGAGTGGGAATGAACGCTTCTGAGTACCACTTATATACCTCTTTGTTTGCCATATACTTTGAGAAAAGAGAACTATGGGACAAAGTACCACCAATAAAGTGAAACAGTACCTGAAGGGCAGGGTCAGATTTAAACTACATTTGGCCTGTCCTGTCATCACTTCGGGATTCCCTCCCTCACATACCTCATGTGTCTTGGCCAAGACAGTGCTTCCAAGGCTCCTCCTTTCCCTGAAATTACATCTGATCTGACCGGAGGGGTGAGGACACACTCTTCCTCTCAGGATGTAAACAAATACCAACTGCCCTGTGTTTTGCATGATGACACTGATGGATAGATGCTCTGTGGCAGGGGTCCAACAGCAGCAACAAATCTGTAATGTATTTCCTTCCTCCTGTCACAGTGTATATACAATAAAGAGTCACAATGGGAAAGGAGGAAACAAGAGACATAGATCAATATCTCCCTCCGAGTAGCAAGGGTAAGGCAGCATCTGCCATCTTGCAGGAGGCAGTAGAGACAGGAGCTTTGCCTCTTCTCCTGGTTTGCTACTGGCAGGTTCTGTGATTGTGTTAAAGTCAGAGGGCTTTCGTTTCCTCAGCTGTGATGCCTATATGGTACACTGAGATCTCTGGAGAGAAAACGCCACAGAAGGCCCAATTTCACAGCATCGCATTCCCAGAGCTTGTGCAGATGGCATATTGAGATTTTCCTCACAAGCATGATATTGCTCATGAACAGCCTGGGGTTCATTTTTCATTGCTATATTTCTCTCAAGTTTCCAAGCTCTGTCTTCTCATACCTCAGTCTACAGGAAACCTGGAGTCTTCCCTTTTGTCAGTGATATCCCTCCGAATTTGTAACTGGTGGTGTAAACTAGTGTCCTTGGGCTGAAATGTGACTCAAAAGATTAGGACACCTGGATCACTGTTTTGCTGACAGTATAACTCAGACTCAAGAAAAACATGTATAGAGTGGCAAATCTAGTGCCACAGTGAGCCTTCCTTCAGGGAACACTGAATACAGAAACTCTCCCAGTCAGCCAGATGCATTACTACAGCTTTAATACTGGAAAGTTCATCTCATTTGCAACAAGCTATTCTAGATCAGAGAAGTCAAGAAGCAGAATTCACTACAAATAAAAATACACCTGAGTTGTCCAGCTTTATTGTGCACCATGGATGACAGGCAGCAAATAGAATGACTGGCAGAAATGGCCAAAGGGAAAAGTAGCTTGCCTACATTATTTTAATGGTTAATTATGACCATGTTACTAGAAATACAAAGATTTGGGATAGAAATACAAAGTGAGTTTCATGTTGGTATTCTCTCTTCAGGTTTAGGCTGCAATTCCCCAACTGCATTCATTACTGAAACACAGCCACAAAATGGTGTTTGGATTTTTTTTTTTTTTTGTTATAGTTGAGCAATGTCTTCTGTTCTCTTACAATCACCATTTCAGACAATTCAGGGACATTACCTGTGGCATAAGCATTGCAATATACAGCACTGGACCAGTATGGTTGGCAATGCATGGAAAAGATATCACCTATGCTGGAGCTATAGCAATTTATCTGATCCTGTTGTTCAGTCCCATAGCATAGAATCTTGCTTTTGCAAGCTACATGAAAAAGCCCTGCTTCCAATAACAGTCCTGAGCACACAGATGTTTGATGCCTGGGTTTCATAATCAGAGAATCACGGAACCATTAACTGGAAAAATTTAAGATCATCAAGTCCAACCACTAACCTAGCATGAATCTAGTCTACCACTAAACCATTTCTCTAAGTAATACCTCTTTTGAATACCTCCAAGCAGAGAAAACACATATTTTTGCATCTAGAATATCTAAACCTGTTTTTTTCTTTAGCTATATTTGTAGGACACCTAAAACTATTACAATGAAGGGTCAGACAAATAATTAATGCAACTAACTTATGCCCTTTGATATACTACAGAGGATGATATATCTCTCACCATTTAAACTCGGTATTTCCTATCTTTCAAAACATGTAACTTGTTTTAGTTTATTCCTGCAGAGATGGTATGTGCCACTCACCTGAGTTTTTGTCAGGCAGTCGGTTTATCCTCCATACGATGGAATTAAAGGCATGCTCGTATTTGGCAGTTCCCAAAGTTACTCTCATTACTGGCTCAGAACCAGACAGACTGGTTGATCCAAAAGTGGCTCCCTTGTTCACCTTAGCTTTCAAGGATTTCTCCCCCAGGACACTCTCCCTGCGGAAGTTCTTCACCCACTCACGTGGCACGGGGTAGCGGATCATCACGTTTTCACACGGGACCTGAGTCAAAGGGTCATGATTGGAAGAGAACCCTGTGGACATCATC
Organism: Donacobius atricapilla; assembly: GCA_013397315.1. Taxonomy (NCBI): domain Eukaryota; kingdom Metazoa; phylum Chordata; class Aves; order Passeriformes; family Mimidae; genus Donacobius; species Donacobius atricapilla. The sequence continues at coordinate 370,868 of WBMY01010446.1, read as the reverse complement.
AGCCAGCTCTGCACCTCCACCTCGGCACCATTGATGCTGGCAGCTGTCCTTAGAGTAAAAGGCAAAGTTTTCTCAGCAAAGACAGTCCTGAATCTCATCAGTTCAAACCGACACGCATCCAAGGGGTTGAACAGGATAATACGGGAGTTATTAAACACATCCTCATCCACACATGAATGGAACCGGCAGCTGTATAATTTAATCCACTTAGTGGTAGTAGTGGGCATAATATCCTGCCTTGCAACTATTTCATTCCCTTTGATCAGGATATCATTAAGACCCAGTCTGCATTCTGCCAGGCCAGAAAGGAAGCTGAGAACATAGATATGAGTCAGCACACTGTGCTGAAGAATCACACTATCTCCCTTGGCCAGGATGCCATGAAACTCATCCCTGACATCCACAGTGATTTCTTCTTCTTGATAATTCAGTCCCACTGTGCTCAGATCTGTTGATGAAGCTGGCAAGTTCATCAGTGTGTCTTGCACAGCAGTGATGAAGCTAAGGAAATCTTCATAATCTGTAGTCCCAAGCTTGATAATTTGCTCTCTCTCTGCAGTGTGTGCAATGGCTGGCTTAGGCTGATACTTCTTTTTCTCCTTGTATGTTGTGCGATCCAACCTCACGCTGTGTATCCTTCCATTCTCATCATAGTTCTGCAGTTTGCGCTCTGAAATCTCATGATTGATTTCAAGTTTGAGTTCCCGAAAAGGCTTCTCTAGCCCCTTCTCATAAAAAAGCTGTATACATCCACTGTTGGTCAGCTTGACATATATTGGTCCCCAGTGCCTGGATGACATAATATTCTTCTTCTCTGGGATCCTCAGCATCATTGGCCATCCATCCTTTGGCTGAGCTGGTGCCAGGTTAGATAAAGCTGCATCCAGATCATATGGCATCATGGGGTCATCATCAGGCAAGGTAGGACTGCTCACACTATCTGGGTCGCCAATCTGGAGCTGTTTGAGCTGCTCTACAGCATCTGTGTGGGTTACAGTTTTGTTTGCCCCATGGAAACTGATGGTATCAGGCTCTTGATGGAGAATAATGAGAGAGTCTCTTTGGCTTTTGCCTGGAGCACTGGAGACAGAAGAGCTTTTGGAACGCCGCTCTTGCTCCTCAAAGAATGAGCTGAATGGATTGATGGGTGAGGGTTGGACATCTCGAAGAGATTCATCCAGAAAGGGATTAGTAGCACTCCATGGTGGTGTTTCAACAGAAGGCAACTTGGTTAAAGAGGAGAGATCTAGTTTTTGAATTTTGGAGAGGTCTCCCAATGTGCTTTTAGGACGTTCTCTTTTCTTTAAGGATGTAGTGAGATTAAAGTTAACATCTGGAGCCTGTGTTTCTGCAGGTGGAGTATCTGTTTGCAATGGAGAAAGGCTCTGTGGTGAAAAACTGACTTCATTGTCATCAAAAGTCACCCAGCTGGGAAAGCGAACTGTGGTTGGGGTAGATGAATGGCCATTCATGGAGGTGTTGTTCTGCTGCCGGTTGACAGTCTCCATATCTATCTCTTCATCTTCCTGGAGAGATGAGGAATTGTCTTTAAAAAAAGAGGGGAGGGGAGGAAATTTCAGCTAATTATTCTGAAGTTACCTAGTTCTCTCCTCAAAAAAATTCCCAGAGTCTGCATGCTCAAGGAAGGCCTATTGGGCAACACTAAGATAGTCAAAAGACTTGGCTAAAATTCTGGGGAGTCTGACAAGCATTAATTAAAAGATACACAGTTGATCACAGAGAAGGAATTCAGAAAGAAATATTAAAGGAATGGCAGCAATGATTGTACTGATCTCATCCCAACATGACCTAAAAGAGAAACCACATTTCATGGTGATGTTTTAAAACTTCCCTCTCTAAACTTTCAGGATTCATTTCTTCTCTACAGTTATCTTCTATTATTTTCCTGGAATGTTCCCTCAGTCTCATTATCATTTTCTTCCCTGTTCTGTCCCCATATCCCTTGCTCTAGAGGATAATCCAGTAGGAAGAGGAATGAACATTGAGGAAGAGCACATCCCAATCTCTCCCCATGTATTTGTCTGTGCGTTTGCTGTTAGACAAAAGCACATGGGTAATGGTGACAGCACTGCAGAAGGTACTCCGGTGTGCTTTTTCCCCAGGATGTGTTCAGTAAAGAGACTCTTTGTTGTACTCAGTGTGCAGGAGTCTGACAGTCCTTGTATGTCTCTGAAACATCCCTTGGAGAAGCTGTGGTCTAGGGATATATGTTAGGAGAAGGAAAAACGTTTTTCACTTGTGTTGTGGAAGCTGTCCTCATCCTCTCTCACAACAGGGCACCTTCGACTGCTATTTTCCTAGTCTCAGGCCCTGCCAAGACACTTTGTAGAAAACTGTATCACAGTGCGCTATTTCAGCCCCAGCTCTTCTTAGGATTGTTTGTATCAGGTATTTTACAAAATGAGCACAAATTCTCAGTCTTAAGAAATTTAATGATTTTCTTCCCATTTTCTTCCTACTGAGCTAATGAATCAAGAGTGCTCCTAAAAATGAGCAGCCATACTCTTTAGTTGCACCATGCTTGCTCTACATGATACAGCAGTGCTGGCATTTGTGCTTTTTCCTTCTCCCAGACATCCCATGTTTTACACAAGTCAGTGCTCTTCAGTACAAGCGAGATGTAAATGTAAAATGTAGCACTGTGGTATAGCTGTACACCTGTGATTTGAGCATAATTTACAACAACAACGAACTATTTCAAGTCATTATTTAAATTACCACCAGTTCCCAAAAAAGATGAGCTTGATTTCCATTCCACCTCAACCCTAAGCGACAATTTGAATTCTTATTTCAGCTACCATTTAGAATATGAAATAGGCAATAATCATGCTAGCCAAAGTGCTGCCACGAGCTCATTATAATGTCTTGGCTAACTTGATATTCTGGCCCTCTCATTCTCATTGCTATACTCAGCAATATGTAAGTTTACCCAACCTTCTGATCTAAGGACAAAACACATCAACCAAGTTCTAAGGGTTATTAAAATTGAGAATTATATATGAAGGTGAATGATACCAGTTTGTTTTTCAAGCCACAGTAATACAAAGCAGTAACAAGAACAGATAGACTACCCATGCATTGCAAAGTGTATATGAACAGAAGTGCCATTGTCTCAGTTTCTCAGATTTTCTTCTCTACCCTGCCATCTCACTCCCAGCTTTGCACAGTGCCTGTCTGTAGCCCCTGCTACTGGTCACACCACATGGCGCAGGGGTGGATTCTTTATCTGCTAAGTATTGCCACAAGGCTACGAACAGATTTGGGGGTGCGGAAGAACAACCACCCAACTGACTATTATTCACAATCACACCCTGAGTGAGAAAGTAATAGAGAACCCAGAAGAATAATCTGACATTGTTCTGATCCTCAGTCCACACCAGTATGCTGTCTGTGGTGTCTCATGTCTTCCCAGGGCTTTAGTCATCCAGCACATACCACCTCAAAGCAAAGGTTTCATGGTATTTCCAGGAAAACACTGCCTGTTTCTTTTAGGACTTCTAAAATTCCAGTGTTTATAAGATCTGGGTTGCTTAAGAGCAGACCACCTCTTCTCTGCCTTCAATTACAATTTCCTTGTGACAAGGAAAGAAAGCTTTGGTTCTCTTTAATGTATCATCTTTTCATTTTTCTTTCTGGCTAAGCCACAACTACTTCAGCCAAAACCATCAGGCAGCATCATGTTACTTGTGCCTGGGGGAAAGGCAGCCATCCAACTGCTAAAGGACATTGATACTGCAAAGTGTTTTTCATCAAAACTGCACCATAGAAGTAGGAAGAAGATCTTAGGGTATTATGTACCTTTCAAAAAAGAAAGACAGATAACAATTTTCAGAAAGGGACCTGAGCAAATGGCTGAATTTTCAAATTTCTGAGTACTCATCCATTTTGCCTCCTGAGAGAAATTAGATCAGAGTTTCATGGCATGACTGTTCCTGTCAGCTGAATTTATTAATTTATGTATAATTCAGATAGCTCTTTGAACTTAGTCTGTAGTAAAGGCATACCCTTAATGTCACACCTTCCAAAGGGGTCCTGACTTCCCTGATGTAGTCTACACCAATCCCTCAGAAAAAAACAAGCACTGCTAAGATTTCTGTTGGCATAGCTGGATCTCTTCTAGGGCTCTTTACATGAAGTTCACCAGACACTCTTATATGGACTTGGTCTTTAAAGATCAGCCAGGTCATGAGAATGCCAGCAACAAAACCTGTGGTGTCTGAATAAGCAATTATAGAAAAGCAGAAAATGCAGAGAGACAGAATGTGGAAGAAATCAAGGACCAGGCTGCTGTGCAGTTATGTCTCCATGACAAAGGTTATACTTCCACATAGCTTCCATGACATTGATATCTGGTCATTTTCTTGCTTTTCCATATCCAAGTCAATACAACTGCGACTGTGCACATTTTTTCTCTTACCAGGAGAGATATCTTTAAATGTCTTTTAATTTACACCATCTCTCTTACCAAGAGAGAGGGTATAATTTAAAAGACATCTAAAGTGAGTGGGCCATCACTTTGAAATTATACAACTGAACTCCTATTTCCAGCTTGGACATCAACATCATATGTGGCTCTGGGAAAACATCACTATCACTATCACATCACATCACAGCTTCTGGCTCTCTTTCCACTTCTTTCTAATTTCTGAGTGTAACAGTGTTACATGTGGAACACTGTTCCTCTGTGCCTCAGTAGCCAGCACATTTCTAGGACTCTCACAGAACACAGTGTAAGTGGGTAAATGCCACAGAAGTGGATATAAACCTATAAACTGATTCAATTAATAGTTCTGTTGCTTCTATGCACTTGAAAAGGCTTTCACCATTTAGCATCAGCTATGAAGCCAGGCCTGTTTTTTGTCAGCTTTCCTTTTATCACAGCTCTGTTAATGGTAGAAGGTCAAGCCTGTTACTGCTGCAGACAGCAGCATAAACATACAGTAGGAAAGTGCAGGAAAACCAGTATACTAGAGTATACAGCTCAAAGAACAGAAGATTTCTTGTCAACAGGAGGGTACTACCTGCTTATTCTGCACGGAAGAAATCCCTATGAGCATAGCAGTTATTACATCCAGATGCTTCCTAGGTACCTTTGCTATCAATTAGTGTGTGGTAACATTAAGAAATGTCCTCTCAGAACTTGGCAGAATATTTTCTGCCCATGAGCTTTAGAAGAGATTTTGGAGACAGAAGAAGAGGCATCCACCTTGCCTCTTTTCAAGAAGATGATAGAGGGCAGACGGAAAATTCCAAACCGCTTGACCACCAACACACAACAGGTTGCATGATAGATTAGTAAGCATTCCTCAGACTTTTGAGTGTCTCTGCAAGTTCTGGCATGTAGAAGAAGTGACTGCTCACACAGGCCATGCCCTCTATCCTTGCTACTGAACACACCACATGCAAAAATTTAACAGCAATTTAGTTCTCCAACATGTTGAACTGCTAGTACAAAAGTCAGGTTTTATGGCACAGCCAGGAGACATTCCAAAATCACCATAGACTAAATAAACAGCAAGAGAAGGTGCAAGATGAAAGACTGACGTCACAGATCTGATCTCTGCCGTTTCCTCTTATTCATTCTCCTCCCACTTGACTGACTTCTCAGATCATGTTGAATAGAGTCATCCTTAGGTAACTTTTCAATTCATAATACTCTGCCAAATCACAACATCTCTTTGAACACAATTGTCTAAATTTAGGCCATGTAAATCTGGTCTGCATCCCAAATCAAACTACAGTAATATTGCATAGACTGTTCCCAGCAGTGGCTTAGTGACTACTTAAATACAATGCCTGTTGCTTGGTTAACTATTGCAAATTCATCGTAAGTCCTAAAAGAAGTTTAATTGTCAAAGGAAGTTAAATCATCTGAAGCTACAAAGAAGTTATGTCATGGAACTTCCAGATCTATTTAAAACACAATGAATTTAAGCTAGGTTCAATTAATTTATCCCCATGAGTCTCTGGAAGAACTTCTATATTTCATTTTAAATGTAAGCCATCATGCAGAAACTACTCTGAAGATGAAATACAAGAAAATGATTACTCAGCCCTCACAGCTAGGTTGCAACAGCCCTCATACTGCAAAAAAAACTGTTGAAAAGGACAGTACTCTATGTACTATCTTAAAAGACCCTAGAAGTTTTTGCTGACTTTTTCCATTGATGTTTTGACTTTTGCTAACAATTATCTCTCTACACAGAAGTCTGTGTTTAAGGGAAGCAAGGACTACTGTAGTTCAAGTGTCTGTGCTTACAGTGCCTCATTGCCTGGAATTATTTGCCTTGCGTCTCCTCCACTCACACCACCCCTTGCTGCTTGGAGAATGAACAGAGCACCTTCCCAACAAATGAGACTGAAATAACTATTAAGACACTGGTTTCATACTACCAGAAAGAAGAGCAGTAGTTGCAGCTCTAAGTCTCATTGCACTGTGCTATGAAAGCTATTAATCATTTTCCTCTTCTCTGTTTACCTTTATTCAACTGGAGAAAGTAATTAATTCAATCAGAGCCCTTTCACTCTTCCTTGAATAAAGAAAACGTTCAAAATAACAAAATTAGTTTGCAATGTAGAACTTTCTTGTGTGATTTAATTTAAAAATACTCAATGTTTTTATTGTGTTATGTTTACAGTAGTTAAAACTCTGGTTCATAAAAAAAAAAATTCCATACCACCAGCATGTCAGATATGGTATGGAATAACTGAAAGAATATTTCAGCAATTTATAGTACAGTGAACTCCCCTTTCTCTTGTACAGATCTTGGCTACAACTACAGTTTTATAGAAGTTTCTTACATGTTCTGCAGTCTGTACTATGCAGTGCCCTAAGAAATCAGAATGTATCTGGCTAGTCTTAAGACAAAACCAAGCATCTGTAACACATTGTGCACAAAACTGATAAATCAGATTTGTACATGAGATATCCATATTCAGAAAATGTTCTTTCTAGATATACTGCTTAGTTTTTAGCCTGTAAACACTTAGAAGTTAGTGTACTAACACTCCGACAGAATTACAGTCAAGAACAAGCATACAGCCTATCCAAAAATCACCAGAACATTGCAACCAAAAGAGACATACAGCTTTGAAGTGTAAGTGCCTGTGTCTCTTCATACCAATTTATCATTTGAACAGTAGACTCCAAATTAGATACCGTTCATGCCAGTAATGGATGAGGTTGTTAAGTGTCTTGGATGAACTGTTACATCTTTACATCAGACAGGAATTATACGTTAGAGGCAGTTACTTTTAAAAGGAATAAAATTCTCCTAATCATAGCAAGAAAACATTTCATGTTCCAAGTAAAAGCACTGCTTATCACTTAAACAAAGCTTGCTTTGTTGTTTTTTTTTTTCATTAAAGATGGCTACTCTAAAAAGAAATTGAAGTAAACACTTTCTGCTCTCTTTACATACTTAAAAGAGTGGAGTTCTCTTGTGTAACACAATGGTAGTGAATGGGTCCCAGAACTACTATAGAAAAAGAGTCTTTTTGATTTAGCCCATTTGAGTGGCACAAATCATGGGAAAGCTCCTGAAGATCAGTTCATGTGTTTCCATTAGCTGGCCAGAAGGTGGTACATTAACACTGATAAAATCAGAGGAAGTGTTCAAGATTTTTACAAGATTTAGACAAGACTATGCCTGTTCAAAGAATTCACATGCTACATGTGACATATTACTGTTTGTTTATAATTAGAGACAAGTTGTGAACAGATCTCACCTAAGTGGTGGAGAAAATATTAAAACCTCCTTCCTCTACCTGAGAACTTGTTTCCATTAAACAAGCAGGTAAATGTCTTAGCAAGTAAGCATACCTACATGATTCATTACAAAGCACCTTCATTTCTACCCCTGAAGCCATGGCACAGATATGACTGACATATTTCTAGCCCTATGTCATCTAACCCTGTTCTCAGCAAGGTGTGCTCAGCCCTAAGGTTACCAAGACAGCGACTACACCCTAGACTTAGTCACGGTTACTGCCACGGGAATACTTACACTCCCAGTTTGGGGAGGCAAAACAAAGCCTGTGTGTGAGAGGACAGAGCAGAGCTGGAAAACCCCAAGCTGAACCCGTGTCAGCAGAGAGATCAATAAGAGAGTGAGAGATTCTCTGCAGAAGAATGAATCACACTACTTCATCTGTCATCCAAAAGGAGAACAAGGAGAAAACAAGAAGAACAAGAAGATATGCACAACATTTTTAAAAAGTGGTTCCTTTAAAAGTACATTGGCAAAGATAAACAAAGACAGTTTTCCTCAGTGTACTCTGGACTTTGCTTCTCTCCACAGATGTCTGTCTCCCTCTCTGATTTTAATCCACAGTACATACAACATATCCTTCAATAGTGGAACTACCACTGAGATGAGACTATTGATCTCATGAAGAAATGAGAGTGAATAAGAGAAATGGGTCCGCAAGCCGAGGATGCTTCATGAAGTTGGTACTTGGCAAGCAGAATGAATCTCTAGCCAGCCCTATAAATGCAAAGACAATCCCAATCCATCTTGGAGGACCTGATGACCATCCACTGAACAAGCTCTATTTTGCAAAAGGCAATCACATAAATTTCTCATACACAGACAATATGTTACTTCATTATGCCATAACCTTTCAAGCAATAAACCAGTAAAAAAATACGGAGGTTTGCAGACTTTGTTAGTTTTGTCTTGAGTACCTGAGGAACAAGCCTGACATTTGTAGTTCCAGACTGCAGGTGGAAATGTGCCAGCACAGGATCCACTCAGAATCTGGGGTCCCACTGAGCAGCATAATCTTTGGCAGCAAAGCAACAAACTATGGTCTTATGCATTGAGTTATGGATTCAAATGGCTGCTGCAGTACTACACAGGCATGAGGTCTGGCCCTGCTGAATAAATGAGAAATGTTCCCATAGCCATAGGAGAATCCAAGGCAGGAGACCAGCGTGTGCGTCAAGTGGCTGAAACACTCTGGGTTTGATATTTCCAGTCCATCAGTTCAGAAACTGTACTGGTAGTGACCACAAACAGTAACATCAGCTGATGACAACTTGGTAGTCAATGCAAAATAACTGCTTCTGATTCCTAGGTGGGCAGTTCATGCATGGCTGAAGTGTCACCCCAACGATCTGCTCAGTCTTGCAAGAAAAGATAAGTCAGCACACAGGGATGTTGAATAAGCCTGCACCAGGGCTCAATCCACTGCTTACAAAAATAGACACTGCACATCATTTAGAAAGAGACAGGATATTTTACATCTTCAAAATGCACTACTGCGAACACTTCTGGCTCCTCACAATATTTAAAAATAGTAGCACTAACTTCCTCATTCCTGTGCCCAAGGCATTTCCCAGGATCAAGTTTTATATCATATCAAGTCAGCAGCTCACATCCTGTCTGCCAGATATGTCTGCATATCTCAGGTCACACGGTCAAGAGGTAATCTCATATTTATACACTCACTACCTTTAGCCTGAGCAGTATCAAAATGACTTACAAGTTATGTCACTGCTGATATTTAAAACACACTCAAAGATCCATTTAGAAATTTCTAATGTAAGATTCTGTGGAAGCTTCAATTTCAGTTATGTTTTTTAATAATTTAGTTACCTGGTGAACTTTGAAGACAGATGTGTTCCATAGACAACACAGCTGATACATAGCTATAAATTATGGAAGATAGCAGTGCTCAACTTTTGCCTAATGCTGATACTTTTCACCCCTGTAGCTTGTTATGCAAACATTTTCTGCATAAAATGCAGAGAGGACCATGTAACTTCATGAGAGTAGCCAGTTTGGCCTGTTCTTGACCCAAAGCATATGTGAGCTCTAGGCTACGGTCAAGTTTTATGAGCTAAGAGGTGAGGTGCTCAATGCAAAGGTGAAAAGAGCTATAACAAAGCCATGTGTATCTGAATTTGGTTTTTTTTACATTTTGGAGGGATTTTTGACACATAACACAAAGGACTGAAGGTAACTAGCTGGAAGTAGTGTGAGAAAACAGAAAGGACAGCCTGATGTACATGCAATGCCTGACCCACGTAGATATCAATGAAGATGCACCCGCCAGCTCAACACCCAGACCCTCAATAAAAAATATTAATTAAAGGTGCCTGAGAAGCAGAATGATGCAAAGGACATGACACAGAAATGGGCGGTAAAAATCTTAGGTGCTAATCTGAACCATGTGACTAAGTGACCTTCAGCTAGCATTTTATGGCCTCTGCTCCACAAGTTTTCTCTCTGTAGCAAAGCAAAACTACTGATGTAATGGTTGCTGTCATGTGTGTTTGATAAATAGGCCATCATAAGTCATGTGAAAGCTTGTGGGTTTTCTAGGAACCTTACAGGATAAAGAGAAAAGCAAGGAAGCTCCTGTGGGGAATAAACAATTGTAGAGAATAAAAGCTGTGGCCCTTGGCTGAGCCAAACTTAACTTATGTGTGTCAAGGTAGTGCTTTGTGGACTGGTCATTGCAAGCAAGTGTATCTGGATGAAAACAAAGAGAAAGGTGGAGAATCTGGAGTAAACCGCTAAGGCTCAATGCTTACATACCAGACTGGCTGTGAACTGCAAGGAGAAATGCTGGGCTTTTGCTTCTTCCTGTTTGCTCCTCCCACAGGCTGAGAAACAGGGTACTGTCCACACTATTTAGAGGCAGGGAGGATTCCACCAAAAAATATTGGAGGCAAGCGAAAAAGGCTTACCAAGGCCTTGGAAAGCAAATGCATACAGCAACACATATGAAACAAGCCTCTTACAGTCAGATAGGCACCACTTTATTTGGTTATTGTTCTGTTATTGTCTTCAAAATTCATGTTGGGCTGTTGCTAAGGTGGTTGCAGGGTTGAGTCAGGATGCTGCATTGTTGTTTTTGCCCTCCTTTACAGTGACACTGATCACAGTTTTTGCCCATCCAAAAAAAAAGTGAGGCTACAGGGGGTGTCTTGGGGAGTGTTATGAAAAGCGCAGCTGCACCATCAGAGTTTGTGGCTGCCCTGCCAGTCTGACAAGCACAACTGTACCATTAACAACTTCAGTCAACTTTGGAAAATAAGAGTTGACCCAGCTCACCCGCTGTATACATATAACAAAAGGACTCCCAAAGAGGGTGGAAGACAGAAAACTTGTCAGCTTGTTCATCCAAATAAGTTTCAAGTAATCGTTCTGCTATATACAGCCCCCTGTCCAAGTCTCAGAGTCTTGCTATCATCCCGTGGTGTTATCAGCATGTCATCTCCAACCTCAGGGCAGCTGTTGACCAGCCTGGGAGGCAGCTCTGACAGACTGGCTCGTTTTACGATATATTGCTGTGATTTATGAGGCCATTCCCCCTTTTCCACCCTCATCTGCTCCAGGCTTGAGACTCCCTTAGCACAACCAGTCCAGGCTCATAAAACCCCAGCTGCTGTGCAGCTATTCACAATTGCAGGAAATCAACAGAACCAAATACTGGGCTGTTGCCTATCTTATGTCATTTGGACTTTTGTTTTTCCTTTTTGTATGTATGTGTGTACCTGCCACAGTACACAGGATTATGCAGGGTCACTCCACAGAAGCAGCCAAACAGAAATGATTCAACCAGCAATTTCTTCCTCCCTCCCTTGGATCATGTTGGTGCAATTACAGTGAATGGAAAGGCATGGGACTCTGTTAAGGGTGAAAGTTTTAGCAAAAGTGACCCACACAAGAAAAAAGGAAGAACGCAATTCACTATGTTATCACAGCACTGCAGTGAAAAGTTAAGAAGAAACCTGTACTTCAGTCATCTGTGCTGATTTTAACTTCCCATCTTTCCATCTTTAACAGGCATCTTCAATCCAAGCTATGATGCTGGCTGGAGGCTAAACACAGAGTACACAAAGTCCAAATTTCTGTCTGCTAGTCCTGAATAATTTCTCAAACAACTGATTTCTTTTATAATTTTTAAGTTTTAGCAACCCTCATCACCACCTAGTCTTAGCTCCGTGCCCTATTTCATCCCCAAATGATGCTCACCATTCCTTTCTTGGGAATGCAAAGAGGGGAGGAACAGGTAATCCAGAAAATTTCTGTCCTAAAGCACCAGAAGCAGGAATCAGGCAGGGTACTAGGGCTGGATAGGGTGGAGCCTATAGTGTCAGGACAATTCTTGTACAAAATACACCACAGAAAGCTAAGTGGAAGTAGACTTCCACATTCTGGTATTGTGGAAGGGACCTAACAGATCTCTACAGGGTACAGGACAAGATTAGGGAGGAAAAAAAAAATGGTATGGCCAGAGTGACAGGAACCCTTACTGCCTCTATCACCAAACTGTGTAGCTGGTTTGGTGGCGGCGCCAGAGAGACAAGAGCTGAGCACAGAATGTGACCAATGTGAAGGAAAACAACAGGGCCCCCACAGCTGCTGTGCCCTGTAAACAAAGCTCAGCTTTCTGAAGGACCATGTGAGATTTTGCAGGAGAGTCCTGAAAGAACTGAGGCCTGCCCAAAAGAAACAACGGGGATTAGAGAAATGAGGAACATGGGATAATAAAATGAGGACTTCACTGAGCTTAAACAAAAGGTACTCAGACTATAAAATATATATTTTAATGTTTTCCTACAAAAAGATCAAATGAACATTAAGAACATCAAGAAAAAAATGGGCAACACTAATAATCAAAATACCCAAAAGCAGTATCCTACATAGTGGCACTGACTGGTGGAGGAAATATGACAGGAGTTACCTAAGAACAAAAACATTTCTATGCACAAGAATAACTACTCAGTTGAACATTCCATTCGAACATTTCAAGAACTGATCATGTCCTAGGAAAAGAGATTTTTTTTTTCTTTATGAGATAATGCTGAAAAATTGAATGATGTTATGAAAAAAGGGGTGCGAGAAATTTTTTAGTCCACTGGTCTATTTGAATAAAGGACTTATAAAAAATGTCAGAAATAGTGGCAGATGAGAAAGTACCACGAGTGGACTTCCACTAGGTTAACAAGTCTAGAAGAAATATCTAAACTCATTTAGGAATGTAATGTATTCTCATCTTTTGCACTGCATCTCTTCAGTCTGCAATTTGTACCACTCATCTAGGTCACATCAGGGTCAAATGGCAGAAACAAAAAGGCCAGTCATGTGAACAAGGATGTGCACCCTATGGAAAGGTTTGAATTTAACTTCTCACACGGTATGGCATTTCTTGTAGGTTTTGTTCAGAAACACACATATGAGCACTTGAAGTCATGAAGGAGAATTCTGCCTTCCAACTGGCTTCAGGAAAGCATGTTTCTGCTTGAGACAGGAAGAGAGAATGTACTGGGAGTGTGTTTATTTGAACCAGAACTTTAATGCTCTAGAAATGCTGACAGAGCTTGCAAGATTAAATCCATCCTGTATTTACTAACTCAGCAGTATCCTCCCCCCTAAATTTCTCCATCAACACCGCACCACAACATAAGGAGGAAACTCTAGAAAACAAGGTATCTATTGACACTTGACAAAATCTACATTTGACAAAATCTAAACTTGACAAAATCTACACTTGAGTTCTCTGAGCTGGGTCTAAATAAAACTGTTTCTTGGGGTCAACTCTGATGATTTTGGATATGAAAACTGGTTCATCCATAAAGCAAATTGAAACCTCGATCTCTCATTACATGATCTGAACAGTTGTCAGTTGGCAGCAGCCTGACTGTGCAGGGATAAAAACCATGCCACAGTCCTGTGGGTGAGCCAGTCTCCTTGTGAATAGTTTCAGGATGCATCAGGAAGCAATTACCAAATCCCAACAAAACCTAGTTATGACCCCTCTCCTTCTTCACCAACTATCACTTGGGAGAAGCCAGAATTATTTTTCTCCTCCCTCCCCTACAGTTAAAACATAAATTAAGGGGGTTTTTTTCCCCTTTAAACTTTTAGCCCTGTTCAGTCTCTTTATGCCGAGCCTTTTTGTCTTCGGGAAGAGGCTATTTCGCTGGAAGCCGATGGAAAGACAACTGTCCGGCAGACAATGGAGCTGTCTGCAGAGCAGGCGCTCGGGAGCGGAGGGCGGGATGGCTGAGCCAGAGGCATTCCCGGCCTGTTGCCATAGCAGCGGGGCGAGCGGGCTGCCCTCCCCGGCCGGGGCTGCGCGGGGAGCCCGNCTAGCTAATCAAGGATGTTGAGTGGATGGTTTACAATTTTAACATAAGGCAAGAACGAATTCTACATATATATTTTATATATAGATATAATATATAGATACATATTTTTCTCCAGCACACCAGCCTACAGCCAAAACCATTAGAAAGTCATTCAATGGAAGTGGCAACACTTTCCCAATACAAAGAATAAATATAGATAGCATTGGTAGCATTATCCTCTGTAAACACAGGGTAGAGCTTAACAGAAGGGCAGCTACTGTAATCCTATATGCTTTCCCCAACTTTTGGCTCTCAGCATTGATTCTCTGTATTTACATGTAGCTCTAGAGTATGCAGATTTTTATAATCCACAACTGAATCTCAACCGTCCAAACTGAAAAGTTCAGGTTGCTTTTGTGATAGGCAAGGCAAGACCTTTTCCTCCATGATCTTTGATGGAAGGAAAAAAAAGAAAAAAGATCTATTGTTATCTTCTTATTTCCCTTCTTACCTTATTTCCTTTCTTATTCACTGTAAGGCTTGGGTACAGAAATTGGGGAAACAGCATCAAGCAGACAAAGCAATTCCCTTTTCAGCCAAGACCAGCTATACTTTTGATTTGGCTGGAAGAACAAGAGTCCTGCCTGCAGCAGCTGTCCACTCCCGCAGTTTGTAAACGATACGTTTTATGTAAGTACACCAAAGTCTGAGTGTTTCTTCACTGTCTTCTTGACCTGCAAAGCAGGCTGAAAATCTCTTGAGAGTAGGAGCTCTCATGAGAGGATACGAACTTCAGGTCTGGACAGAGTCTCCTGGATCAGCATTCCTGACAACATTTCAGTGATTCTCTGTTGGTCCCAGATGGAACCTGTACATGCTGAGGCAGCTGCAAAACAGACAATAAGCTCAACTGAACAGCTTCCAGCTTTGGTAGAGCACTGGAGTTCAGCTTAAAGATAGGAAGGAGAAAGTTCAGGTTGGTTCTTTTCATTTACATTACTTCATTCATTTCCTAACAAGGGACCACCTGGAAAGGGGATATTGCCCTGTCTGCCCATGGATGGCCAGATGCCAAGCAGATTGCACTACTGAGTGAATATATTCCACAGATGTCTGCACTTGCACGATGCAGCAGATAAAAGATATGTAAAGCAGGACTCCTATATCCTGCAAGGAGCGATTTTGCTGAAGTGGCAAAAGGAGCCTTTCTTGCTGCACTGAGCCAATAGGAGATACTTTTAGATGGAATTAATTCTGTGCACCTCATTTACTGTTGACTGTAAAGGTGTTTTACCATAAATCGTATGTTCAGTAGTATGTACTTAGGGATAATGTGCATGGACTTCCTCAGGTAAGGAGTGTCAGAGGGAAGTAGGCAACATTATGGGACAGATGGCACCTTTGGAAAGCAATGATTCTGGAGAAGATTTGGATGATTATCACCTCTGATGTGATCCTGAGACTAAAAGAACCAATATAATAGGATTTAAGAAGACACAAAGGTGAAGGGGATGGGAAATAATTTCACTTGTGTATGTAGTATGGTCTGATTCCTGGTGGAACCTTTTGTCTAGAATTCAGGAACATAGGAAAACTGAGAACTGTTCAGAAAAATTCACAACAGTATAAAGGGATAAAAACTCTACTACACATCAAAAGACAAAAGCTCAACCTATTTAATCGGCTCTACGGGAGATTCAGGAACAATCAATCTGTAAGCACCTACACAGAAAATTAAAAAGAAAAATTGCTGTGATCTAATAAGTGGTATGTGGTAGTTGGTAGGCAACATGGAGAAACTGAGATTAAAAACCATGCAGAGGCAATTAACCACTGAACTGATTTACAAAAAACCCTGCTCAGTGAAGTCACAGGAGTGCTTTAGGCAGGTGAGATTATTCTAGTTCTCACAGGAACTAAATCAGGGATGTGCTATGGTTTGTGATATGCAGAAGCTCCAGCTACCTGATCACTTTAAAGCTTTCTGACCTTTTAATCTGCATGGGAAAAAATGTAACAATAGTCATTTAAGCACCTCCATCTCACTCCCCTGTTGTGTGATAAATTTCAAAATAGCTGAATGAATTTTAGTGCTGCTCCCTCACAGAAAAATATTAATAAAACTAAATTAGATGTGGAGAGTTGATGTCAAATTGAGCATCTTGGAACTGGCTATAAAAAAAAGAAAAATTCAAGTTACAAAGAAAGCCAGACCGATATTCAGGAAGTCCAAATATAAACATATCTGTGAAGATGTCCTCACACAACCTGCTCTCAAAGTACTCGGACATATATGATCCTACACATGATACTGCACTACTAAATGATGTTGAAAATAACAGGAAATAAAATGTCTTGCCTGAGATTATCCTTTCTTATAGAGCATAATTTGGATGAAATTTGCTTTTTTGCACTTCAAAACTCAGCTCCTGATGTCACACTTTTGTGTAAATCCAGCTGCTTATTCCTGCATACATGAGGCCAATGCACTGCTTGTGCTTTCAACAAATACCGAGGCACTGAAATCCCCTAACAATGCAGCCTTGACGAATCTGAATTGCTCACTCACCCACTGAAATTCTATACAGATCAGCTCAGAGCTGTTAATCTCACAGCAAAACCTGCTTCCAAACCTCCCCTTTCTTGAGCATCTCAGTGGGCACAGACTCAGATTTCCACTACAATTTCAGCTGGATATTTGGAGTAAATGAATATAGCTCTTTTCCTATGTTTCGTTTTATCTTTTACTACAAAGAAACAGCCAACTTTTCCTCCGTCTGATCAGAAGAGAAATAACGTCCCCCGAAAGTTCACGAACCAGCCTCCTCCCCCACATCCCGCTCGGCTCCACAACACGGCNGGAGCCCAGCCCGGCCCGGCCCGGCGCGGCGCTGCGCAGGGCGGGGAGCCGAGCTGGGCAATGTGCAGGTCGGGGGCAGGTCCGGCACACCCACCAACGCGGGAGCTGCGAGACGGACGGACGGACGGACGGACGGCGGGGAGCAGCCGGCCCAAACGGGGGGCGGAACTTCGCGTTAAACTCCGCCGAACAAAACCGCCAAAGTTTTGCGTTTTCTCCCTCCAGTAAAAAGCTGCTGCGTTTTTTGGCGAAGCTAAACCAAACTGCCAAACGTTTCAGGTGATCACCTTGCAGAAATGCAGCAGGCTGCTCCCCGTGTCAGCAGCGGAACCACTGCGTCCCATTAACTCTTCCGTCGCCAACTGGCTTTAGGACTGGGAT
>WBMY01010446.1:319663-353209 GCA_013397315.1 Donacobius atricapilla | reverse complement strand
TAACGCGAACAATTCTCTTTCTAATCACTTGTTCTGGAGACAAAACGTCAACTCTCTGCCTCATCCTACCACTAGCGCTCGCAGCACCAAACTCTGCCGGCACATAAAACTTTCCCACGTCAATAATATCGCGTTGGAGCTTTCCCTGGGCTTCCTGGGCTGCAGATGTTTCTCCCAATCTCCTTTCTCCGGAGTATCGGCCACCCCTCCTCCTGCCCAGGCGCGCACCGGCCCCGCTGCGGCAGTACCTCGCTCCTAACAGAAGTTCATGCGCCGCTCCTCCTCCTCGCACCGAAGCGCAGGAACTACCCCGAGGCGGCCGAGACGGAGGGGCGCTCTGCCGGCGGCGCTCGGGCCCCTCCCGGGGGCTGNAGAGTTGATGTCAAATTGAGCATCTTGGAACTGGCTATAAAAAAAAGAAAAATTCAAGTTACAAAGAAAGCCAGACCGATATTCAGGAAGTCCAAATATAAACATATCTGTGAAGATGTCCTCACACAACCTGCTCTCAAAGTACTCGGACATATATGATCCTACACATGATACTGCACTACTAAATGATGTTGAAAATAACAGGAAATAAAATGTCTTGCCTGAGATTATCCTTTCTTATAGAGCATAATTTGGATGAAATTTGCTTTTTTGCACTTCAAAACTCAGCTCCTGATGTCACACTTTTGTGTAAATCCAGCTGCTTATTCCTGCATACATGAGGCCAATGCACTGCTTGTGCTTTCAACAAATACCGAGGCACTGAAATCCCCTAACAATGCAGCCTTGACGAATCTGAATTGCTCACTCACCCACTGAAATTCTATACAGATCAGCTCAGAGCTGTTAATCTCACAGCAAAACCTGCTTCCAAACCTCCCCTTTCTTGAGCATCTCAGTGGGCACAGACTCAGATTTCCACTACAATTTCAGCTGGATATTTGGAGTAAATGAATATAGCTCTTTTCCTATGTTTCGTTTTATCTTTTACTACAAAGAAACAGCCAACTTTTCCTCCGTCTGATCAGAAGAGAAATAACGTCCCCCGAAAGTTCACGAACCAGCCTCCTCCCCCACATCCCGCTCGGCTCCACAACACGGCGCGCCGATGCGCTCGGACCAGCGCAGTGCGGGCTATGAGTAAGGCACAGCGCGAAATCAAATGCCGATTTAGCTGCATACATAACGCGAACAATTCTCTTTCTAATCACTTGTTCTGGAGACAAAACGTCAACTCTCTGCCTCATCCTACCACTAGCGCTCGCAGCACCAAACTCTGCCGGCACATAAAACTTTCCCACGTCAATAATATCGCGTTGGAGCTTTCCCTGGGCTTCCTGGGCTGCAGATGTTTCTCCCAATCTCCTTTCTCCGGAGTATCNCGGACGGACGGACGGACGGACGGCGGGGAGCAGCCGGCCCAAACGGGGGGCGGAACTTCGCGTTAAACTCCGCCGAACAAAACCGCCAAAGTTTTGCGTTTTCTCCCTCCAGTAAAAAGCTGCTGCGTTTTTTGGCGAAGCTAAACCAAACTGCCAAACGTTTCAGGTGATCACCTTGCAGAAATGCAGCAGGCTGCTCCCCGTGTCAGCAGCGGAACCACTGCGTCCCATTAACTCTTCCGTCGCCAACTGGCTTTAGGACTGGGATTTCCTTTTGTCCTCTCAGGTGAACTGTTCTGGATTTACTCCAGGCTGGGTAAATATAGAGATAACTTCTAAATGCAAAGCACATACTACATTTTAAAGAACTCAGTCAGCCAGTCATTTCTAATCTCCTTGGAAACATTTTCCTATGCTTTTCAATCATAGACACGAGTCTCTCTCAAACTAAAGGACGAGGATGTGGTTTTTGATCAATGGAAGGATGTGAGATTCCAGTGCACTCTTACAGATGGAAAATGAAGGGAATAAACAACCTGTGTTAAAACACCAAGCAGCACAAATTTATGACATCAATAACAGGATATGCCCATTTGTGATAGCAGGAATTAGGCTTAATGATGCAGGAAGTTCTTGCCATCAAAGGAAGGAGAAGGAGAACCAACCTACATACCAAACAGCCAGGTCCATTAACACAGCATGCTCCACCTGCCAAATACACTTCCAGGTAGCCCCAAATGTCCCGGTTTAGCCTGCATTTTTTTTTCTTTCCTTGCCCTTACCTCTGCCCCAAGCAGTTCAGGTGTAAGACTGAAAACCACAGAACAATCTGTCAGTGCCTCTAAGAAACACCTAACATCCTTCTGCTCCTCTGTGACATTCCTTGGGTTATTCAGGGTTTTTTTATTTCCCCTTAAAAGTTGGCTTTTTCCTCCCCTCCCTCACCACCAACTACCACCGGGCCCAGCCATGACCTGGCCCCACATGCCCAGTGGGGCAGCGGGGCCTGGCCCAGCCTGCCCAACTACCACACAGCATGTATTACCTGCTCCACTAGCCAAAAAATCCCAACTTCCCCAAATCCTCCTAATTTTAAACTATGTATAACCTGAAAATATATACCTATATTTAATTAACTAATCTAGTTATCAATTTCAAAACCAATCACTAATTAATTTTTACCACCCATACTAAACCAACACAATTACTATGTAGAAAAAAAATACATGTGATATTTTGACACACTGGGGGAAACATGGATTGTTTGAAGGCAAGGTTATCTGGATAACTGGGAAGTAATGCCAAAAAGTACCTGGCATACAGAAAAAATACTGATTTGCCATTTACCCAATAAATTGTATCACTACAGAAATAATTTTAAGTACATGAAATTAACCACAGAAGGTAAATAGCTTTATGGTTTGAATGGTAGAGTGTGGCAGCATGCAGAACCAAAAACGAAGGCCAAGCTATGACTTCTGGGTGTTGGTACAATGGCGTTTGTGAATTAAATGATGGAAGGGGGTGAGGGTAGGTGATGGAATGAATGTGATCAGGGACTACAGGGACAACTGTGTGTCATTCCTGAGGGAAAGGTGCTGAACAGCATGCAACAAAGCTGGTGCCTGCCAGCCTGCAGAAGAGAGACAACCACCTTACTAGAGGGATATATGTATGTGTTGACAGGCAAGGAGTCAGAATTAGTGGTTAGATGTCTTTCCTCAGAAAAAAACCCCAAACAACTAATAAATTAGGAATGGCCACATGCTGTCTTCTGCCAACCTATCTGTCTAGGCCTTTGCCAGCTTGAGTCTATACTGCTCATCTGAAATTAAATGATTAATGGAAGAACCAGAACATTTGTTTTGTAATCCCCGCCCCGGTCTGCCAACCGTGAAGCTGTCCCTTATGCAACACCTTCATGCCTCACTATCCTCCCACACCTTGTTGTAACAACTTCGTGTAGCAGACAAGGCGTTCTCTGTCAGTGTATGAGAAAGCTTCTTTCACAGAGCCTAAAAATTCCAAGGCTTATAGGAAATTGAGGCTAAAGCAGAACGAGATGGAGAAATTAGCCCAAGGATGATCTGCTTGAACAAAAGCTTTTAAAGGTGTGGGCTTAAACAAACATGCTGGCTGGAAAAGATGAAAACTCAGATGAAAACCTGCTCTTGTGACTTTCCAGGTGAACAGTGATCCTTTTCTCATTTTATGCTTTCTCTCCTCAGCCAAGGGAAAACTCTGTGTAGATGGTTTTGTTTGCTGTTCTGTCTGTTGCCTCAATCTTCCTGCGTGGAACAGTAATGTAAGATTAGCAGGGAGATGAAGTCATCTTTCCCTAGACTCCCTCTTTTGTTTCTTGTTCCTAATTAGGGTCCATAATTAATCTGGCCACCACGACAGAGCACTGCATGGGGTGCTGGGATGTCATAGACATACTGAAGCAAGCTTGTTTCTCAGGAAACGGGTTTTTTCCTCATAAGGTGGTAGTGCCTTGACCTTTCGTCTAATACAAAAAAACCTTTTAAAATGTGCACATTAACTCGAATTAGGGACAGAATCAGATTTCTGGGGAAAGAAATAAAACCTACTTTCCAAAAAATACATGCACTATAAAGCTGTCATTATCTCTAAGCAGAATGTGTCAAAAACTGTCAACAGCCTTTGTGAAAAATGTAAAGGATAAATTCACTCCAAAATGCCTGTTAAGCTGGTAACTCAGCCTCTGCTTGGCTGCAGGAAACTTAAGTTCAACTCTGTTTTTCTTTACACAAGCGTTCAACCTCAACTTCACATCTCTCATCCTAGAGAAGGATCCTACCCACACTGCTGTTGCCAGCTTGGGTCCAGTCTACCAAAACCCCACCTTGGACCTTGTTGGAAGCTCAGTCAAAATCCAGTGTGGCCACAATACCTTTCTAACAACCCCTACAGAAAAACTAAAACCAGCTAATAAATATTGTGTGTCTACTTCAGCACTTCTAGGATTGTCCTTTGGAAGTTTGACACCTCTCTGGCAGATAGTGTTGGAGATAGCTAACCAATAGAGCTTTTACTGCTGGGGCTTGTTTGGCAGCCTAATGGATCTCACTGCAGACCAAATCGCTGAGGGGTCTCTAAATTCTTCCAGCTACCCCTGAGAAGATGTAATTTTCATCACACCTCCCATTCATATTCCTTTTATTCCTATTCATCCTTACAAAATATGAAAGCTGTATGAAAGTCTGTTTCAACTCTGTTTCCTGAGGCATTTGAAGCAAAGGTAACAGATAAGGGCTTGCTTTTCAGCAGTATCTTGTCACTGCTGGCCTGTTTTCATCCTGCAGTGGTTGAGAAAGAGAGAAGGAACCGAGCCCAAGCTGAACACAATCCTTGGTCAGCAACATTTGGCTTGTGTTTATCATTTATCTTGCAACCACTGAATTCTGAACAGTTGCTATTCCAGGGTCCTTTTCTTGGGAGGAAAAGATGGCAAAATTAAAGCTCAGTAGTCCAGAAAGGGTTTCTGTAGTATCATCCCAGCAGGACAAGATGGTTTAGGCCAGGATATAATTAAAGCAAAAAAACACCACATAGAGAATGAAAGGCATCAAAATATATTAGGAGAAAAGATTAACTGAAAGCCAGATACTCCTCAGCTATATAACACATGCATAATCCAAGCACTAGTCAGAGCTAAATACAACTTCTCATGACTGAAAATATGAATAGCCAAACCCACTGATACTTGGGCAATCTACCAGATACAGTCTCTGATGAGTTTCTGCTTGTTACATAAATCCACATGCCTGAAGCAGCGTTTTGCCTATAAGCGCTTAAGGTCTGTGAGAAGAAAAATGTGTGGGGAAGTTCATAGGTCGTAGACTGCTGTCCAGCTGGTCCAGTTCTCATGCTGAGAACTCTGAGAGATGCCTCCTTCAACTCTACAGGTGTCCTAACCATGCCTGCCATTAAAATCCATTTGAAATGGATCCCTTCAGATGCACCTCCTACCAGAGGTGACCAAGCCCTTCTTGGCTTCCGAGCTGTAGGTAGGAGCTCTGCGCCCCAAAGACAAGGCTGGTTCAGAAATGCCTGAGAATGCTATTTTCCTCACATCCTAGCTGGATTCCAACTGACAGAAAACATTTCCCCTGCTGCTGCAAAGCAATCTGTGCTGTGGTTGAGGAGACCTGGATCTGTGTGCATAGAGAGGAACGGTGTGGGTAAGGAAGCCAGGGGAGGACACAGGACACTGTTAAGACCATTCTGACTGAAGAGCCACTTGGTGGGGTTGGTCTGATGTTCACCCATCCCTTCCAACAAAAAAACACAACTGGGATTTTTGTTTGAAGTCTTGCAAGAATTTACAAATAAGAGTATGTATACATGCATACCCCCACACATATCTAGAAATACAGATAATTCTATGAATAGACAGACAGAAAGAGAGAGTACCCTGGCTCATCTTGCTGCATGGTTCCACTGCCTTGTGACTTTCAGGCACGTAACAGAAAGGCTTCAACCAGTGCCTGATGCAAAAAATCTGAAACCTTAGCTCCTGACCATAATGAGTAGAAGGCATACCACTTCTCCAGTGCAGTAACACTGAAGGGAACAGAGACATAATCTGAAGAAGCAGCAAAACCAGTGCCAAAGTAAATGCACGATCCTCAGGATTTATAAGGAGGAAATGTAACTTAAAACTATGGCCTTTCATTCTTCTGGAGCAAAGCAGACTCCGACATGCTCAAGGAGTTACATATTTGTGAAACAGCTCCTAAGCCTTTAAGGACTATTACAAAAAGCTGTCTCCTTTGTTTGTATAATTTATAATAACTTTATCTTCAAGTGGAAGGTGATTTTTAATAAAAGGCTCGTGTATTCGCCATGTTACACAAAAGTCACATCTATTGTAACTTATTCCTGGTTGAAAGAAGAGGTGGCAAACATCTGGAGCACAGTGCTTCGAAGCTGAGAGAAGTCTCAGTCACCTTAATGACAGACATACTGCATAAGTCTCTTTACCCCAATTTAGTGGAAATTTTGCCCAATTACATTTCCTATTAGGTTGCCAGCACAAACAGTACAGAATGACTATGCTAACTGAGGGTAACCAGCTTTATTCTCACCTGCCACTCATTTCCATGGCGCTGGGAGTTACATGGTTAAAATCACCTTCTACTGAACGACTTGAGGAATGCTCAGAGTGACTTACCTCAAGACCAGTAGTTACAGCAGAGGACAGCGTGACTCTGCCTTGGCCAAAGGGATGAGTTGCAGAGCTACTAATTGTGTTCAGAACGTGAGAAGCCAAACAAAGGCTTTTTCACATCTGAGGCATCACGGTTGATTTGTCCAGGTCATGGTCTGAATGGCTGATGGAGACAAATTCTCCAGCCCAGCAACATGCAGTTTAATGAAGACTTGTTCAGTCAGCCTTATTAGCAAGGAATTTTGCAGTGTCTAAGGAGGAGGGGTTGATATGCTTTCAATAGGACACAAAGGGTGCTAATTTCTAATCTCTGCTCCATTCTTCAAAATTCATAGCCAAATTATAAAGTATGAGAAGCTGAGGGAAAAAAAAAAAAATGCAGTTGATCAAGGCAGCTTTTGTATTCAAATTTCTGTGGGAGAAAACACAGAGTAGAAAATTATTGGAGGATCGTCACTGTTCCCACCACCTTACCTCATCACAGGAATTAAAAATTACTTTTTCCTTATAGTGCTCAACAGTCCTGCCATTCATCACAGAAGATGGAGATAGCACAAAACATGCCATGGCCATAGTTCATTACCTTAGGGAGTCTAGCAGGTTTTTTTAACAGAAGTGGTACTTTCACCATTTTTACCATTTGTTCACTGTTTTGTACAAGTGTTGACTTGAAAATTACTTTAAAGTAGACTGTACTGGCAGATGCAGCATACAGTTTGGAGACTATTACTGTATATTCACCATAGTGTTTTCCTCTTTTAAAACATCTTCCCTTTTCATTGCACATAGTCAATGTGGAAACTGACTTTACTAAACACATTGCAAAGCCAGCTCCGCTTATATGAAAAAATACAAAATACTGCATTTGCCAAACAGAACTGGGATTGAAGGCTTTTGAAACAAAAAACTAAAGAAATATATAGGAAGTGCTAAGTTCTTAAACTTTTCAGGAAAGATAGTGAGGAATATTTACCTCCTGATGATTACTAGGCAATTAGATTAAAAATGCCACAAGAACATATTTTACACTCATTTCAGGTAGGTGACAGGCTCAGTGTGACTCTAGCAATTTGGCTATGCTATATGTCTCTTTAGACTATTGCATGAGGACTCCAGGTGGTTATGATGTTAAGCATAGAGACCACTTGCCTCCAAAACTTGTTCATCAACTTGAGCAGCATTTTCCCAGTTTATGCTAATTTAAGTAAATACTTCTATACTCAAACACTACTCATAGTATTTGAGTATAGAAAATAAAGATTTTTCTTTTTTTGAGGGGTGGGGAAATGATTTAATGAAGCTAGAAAAATGAAAACACCCACAAAATTTTCATCCATAAAATTGAGTTTTAAAGATAATACGCTTTTTTTTACTGTGATGGCAGAAATCCAGGTATAAGAGTCAAACTCCTATAGCACCATACAAAATAGAAAATGTCTAGGGAAATATTGCAACTTCAGATTCCTGTAAGGTGCAGAAATTATCGCCACTGATGAAATTTAAATGACACTGCAGGGCACTACAGAAAAGCATTAGCTACTGCTAGAATTGGTATCTATTTTCTCAAAGACCACTTCACTTCTTTGCAACAGTGCTACTTCAATTATACAGTCAAAAAAGAGAAATTTAAGTTCTGAAGCAGATTATGAAGAAATTCTTCAGCAGGTAGACATGCCTTCTGCCAAGTAAAGGGGAATGACAGTACCTTTACTCATTTTTCCTTCCCTGCCAGAGGGGAATGCAGGATGCAGTAGGTCACCCACTAGAAACAAGGCGATGCCCCTGGCATCAAAGCTTTTAAGCATTTAAGTTATTTTAAATTGGAAAGGAATAGAACAGCACCCAGAAGAGAGAAAATGGGCAGGAAGAGAGAAAACCCTACGGTGAAGAAAGGGAAAAGGGACCATGTGGGTTAAAGAGCATTTCTTAGAGCACTGGCAGTTGGGAGGCTCAAGAGCACCTTGAAACTTTTCTGTAAAGCGGGAGATGGGCTGGAGCATGGGGATTAAAGCTGTTCACTAAGAAATAATTCAAATGCAGAAAAAGTACAGCCTAGTCATCCATCCTTGCATTTTCTTCCCCCTACTTCTTCCCTGGAGAAAGATATCAAGAGGCACATAAGGTGGGTTTCCAGGTCTAGAAGGAGAAGCCTCCTGGGTCCTGGTCCCTTGCTATTTGACTTGAGAATGATCCAAGAATTACCAGGCTAATCTCTAATGTTTGCTCATTGAAGAGTGACTCCTCTCCCTGCCATCTGATGAGGGATGGGTTGATTTCTACTGACCTGCTTTTCCTTTTATCCAGCAGACAAGGAGCTACTGGCTCTGGCAAAACCCTTCTCCTTTCACACCTGTTTGTTCGATTAGTTCAGGTCTGGGTTGTTCAGACACGTGAGACAAACTGGTTTTGTTCTGTGGATGCAGCTGGACTGTCAATCTCAGCAGAGCACAGCTCACCCTTTTGCCCCAGTAGTCCCTCACCCTCTGGCAATCCTGGATCAGCTTGGCAGGGGGACAGGAGACAAGACTGAAGCCTCAGTCACCACTTTTTAACATCTGAGTCTCTTGGCAACAGAATCACCTGGTGAAAGTGATTCACACTCAAAATACCTTCTCCACATTTCCCTCACTCCCTTGCCCTCTCAGTAGCCCCCCAATACCAATTGCATCACTGTTATGAGAACCCTCATGTCCATTGCCTCTGACTGCTCTGTTATTGAGATCCCATCTGTTGTTGATGCCTTATCTACTACTGGAGCACTGACCTCTCTTAGCTAAGCTGCCTTGACCTTTATGGGAGATCAGTTCATCTGATGCTGTCCATCTCTGAACAGATGACTAATTGGGAAATCAAGTGCTCTTCATTATGTTTGAACTGTGCTGTGATACATAGGCTGGTCCCTGCAAGCCTGGGACACTGAACAGCCAGAGGAGCTGAAGCTGAGTCCTGTAATTTCGAACCCAGCAGAGATCAAAAGCATACCTGCAGAGTTTGATCACATCATGGGGAAGCTCTCATAACACTTGTTATATCTAAAGAATTTGCACTGGCATTGATTTTAGCATAAATGTACGGTCTTAGCAGAGACCTGAATACATACCCACATTGTTAATCTATGTCACTGTGTCTTTACTGCCTTTGCAGCCATGCTAAATCAAGGAAAACTGCTCATGTGTAATACAATCTGTATTTATCTTAAGGCCAGATTTACCCTGAAAGCCTGAGGTCTACCATCAGCAAGGACAGATCTGTGTGTGCAACAATAAGCACACAGCTCTGCTGAAACCTCTTCAGCTAAGCATGTGTTCAAATACAACCTTTAAAGCAGTGCAGTTTGGTGGCTTTACCATGAAAAGCATAATCTACTCACTGAGACGAAGATGCAAGATGAAGACTGCGCAGTCCAATTACAGCATTTGCTGAAGAGACACACCAACACTCAAAGAAGGGGAACAATGCACATGCAACTGTGTCAGCAGAGTGAAATGTCTTTGTGTCTCTTCCTCCTTGGAGACGAAAAACTCAAAAGATTTGCAGGGAATCCTGCAGGTCTCCCAGGATACACCATAGTTTGCACTAATAATGTGTTGCTGGAGGCAACCGAGCCTGAGCAAACAAATCAGTCTGGGGGAGGAGGAGTGGTGGGTCCATGAGAGCAAAGCCTCCAGGAAAGCCCCCCCCTTCCTTCTTTTATGTAAACTTTCCCACCCAGATCCTAATTCTGGCTGGCTGGTGAAGGGCCTGCTGCAGAGGAGGTGCAACTGCCCCGGGCCAACCCCGTGTCCCACTTGTGGAGCCAAGTGCCTGTGCTGGAGGCAGCCCTGAGGCACAGGAAGCGATGAAGCTGGTGCTGTGGTTGGCGTGACAAATGCACCAACCCCCTCCAGCTGCCTGCTCTGGCAGGTGCACCATGTGCCTCTCTGTAGGCTCTGTGCTGGCATGTGCTCCCTTTCCACCCCAGTCCCTTCTGAAGGCTCATGCCTACCACCAAGCATGTGCAGCAGAGGCAGGACATAGCAAGCACATATAGACAACCAGTTTGAACATACTGCAAGTGCACTTGCCTGATGCACTGGCACAAAAGGAAATAAGATCCTGGGATGTATCAAGGAGACAATTCCTGAAGATGGGAAAACTAATATCTTGATATCAGGCTGCGGTGAGACCTCAGTCTTGCACAGTTTTGACCACCACAAACCCAAAAGATTAATTCAAACAGCAATGTGAGCTGAGAAAAGCTTTCTAGGATGAGATGG
This sequence comes from Donacobius atricapilla, assembly GCA_013397315.1. Classification (NCBI taxonomy): domain Eukaryota; kingdom Metazoa; phylum Chordata; class Aves; order Passeriformes; family Mimidae; genus Donacobius; species Donacobius atricapilla. The sequence continues at coordinate 342,386 of WBMY01010446.1, read as the reverse complement.
AGAACGGAGAATCCGAATATTAAAGAGCTTGTCTCATTCAGTTTAGCAAAGGAACACAGAGAGGGAGATAATTATCCTGTATAAATATATTAAAGTGCTTACACTGGAGAGGGCAAAAAGCTATTTGAAAGACAATATTAGCACAGGAACGCATGGATAGGAAATGGTTGTGAATACATTTACATCAGGACCTTGGAAATAGATTCCACTCCTATGATTTTAAGTGAATCATGGTCAAAGCTCTCTGAAATGTCTCCATGCGAAAATACAGCAGCTTCAATAAACCACTGACTAAAGTCTCCACTTAAATGGAATAATTTCTACAAAGCCTGTAATGAGCTTGAGAACACAGAGCTACAGGACATATGTTGGCAGGATCTCTAATCTCCTTTTAGACACTAAATTAAATGGCTAGATTTGGAGAGGAACACACTGAGCTGAAGCTGTTTGAAAATTTTGTTCAACTGTAACAAGAATAGCTGGGACAAGAGAATCTTGGAAACAGTTTTAGGTGTAAAACCCAGATCTGGACTTCTTCACAAAAAGTACTGAGCGCTCTTAATAGTTTTAAAAAATTGAGTCCTAAGTGATTCGTTCAAATCAGTGTCCATGAAATTTACTGCAGTACCACAACAGTACCAACAAGTAAATTGGACTGGCATCCATATGGCAAAACCCAGAATCACAATTCTCATTCTTGCTGATCAAGATCAGATTGGTGAAATAGCATGAAGTCTCCTCTTCCTCTCGTGTAATATGCACACTCACAATGCAAATACCAGTTTTATATAGGCAGAAGATTTTGGTCTCATCTGTCAAACATGAGGACAATTAAGACCAAATTGCTTCTAATAACAGATGAATATGGTTATTAAGATTCATGTCATATCTGTGCTCTGGTATTATATGGTTTGATCAAGGCTAGATGAGGTAAGATCAGAGATATTGAAGTAAAGACATAAATCAGCAGTTTCCCTAGAGTATTGTCATCCAACTCTGCTCATGTCTGCCTTGAAAGAACAGAAAGTATTACATTTTTTCCCTAACACTGGGGCTGTATAAAAGAAAAAAGGAGGCAGAAGTCCTGATAAAAATGGACATTTATCACAAGTTTCTAAGTGGGGACAAGAAAATAAGTTGTCAACATAGAAGCTGAAGTTTTTGCTTAAATTATTCTGTTCACTATTATGTTTTTGACAAATCTGCTTCCCATTTTATGCCACACTGTTCTTTGAGGAGATGACTCTATAACTGATCCCTATAGGTGCTCATCATCACTTTTCCAATTCCTGTGATGTGTAGTCCAGTGATCCCCTGCGCCTTTCTTACATTTCAGATGATATCACAGCAGGAGAGAAACAAATAAATCCATGCATTTGGGTATTGAAATTTCTCATTCTTACTTGCTCTCTGCTGCTGCCAGCTTTTTCACTGGCTGTTTTACTCTGACAGCTCCATTCAGCCCCTTCATAATCAGACAGGAAATTCCACACAGAACTGGGATCTCTAATCAAGAGCATATGCAATGATTTACAACTCCTGTTAATTGGTACTACTGCAAAAGCCTTGCTTGCTTCTCTGCCATGTAGAATCGAGGGTGAAAAATGCCAGTTTCTCAGGTGAGTGACTCCTCCCTGCGGTGAATCCTGCTGTGGTTCGGGAGCTGCAGAATTGTGTTCCGTGGGGTGCAGCCAGGGCTGTAGGGCACTGGCTGTGGTGCTGAGCAGCACAAAGCTGGGACAGTGCTTCTCCAGAGCTACTCTATGGCTACACTGCCATTCCTGCCTCCGGCCAGCAGTACAGCAGCATGCTGGCAGGAACTGAATGCAACAGGTGAGATGATGTCACTGAAGACTGCCACTGATGTTTTCTAGTTTGAAAGAGCTGGATGTGGGGAGATATCTTGGTGTTCTTCCCTCCCAGTGGCTTTAAACCTGGAAGCTGCTTAGCATCCTGTAGAACTGGTCCAAATAAGCCAAGCTGTTCCTCTGTGAATCACAGATAGCTGCTGCACTTAAGCATTCCATCTCCAATTAAGCTTTACAGTGAAATGTCCTGTCCAGCTGCAAAATCTCCTGCTGAACTCCTCAGGCTTATCATATCAGCATGTGGCTTTCTGCATAAGACACCAACTGGGGCCAACATAAACACTGTGGCTGAGGAATCACAGACTTACAAACAGAAATAAAGGGCTTTGTACCACCTAGTCTGCCTCGCTGGCCTGAGACAAACTACAAAGCATCTACTCCTATCTATTTTCTCAGGATATTGCCTATATAAAGGCAGATCAGAAGGTCAGTCCTGTGACTCACCCTGAGCTTCTCTCTGCTGTCCTTTCAGCTGATCTGACTATGTAAAAACATTGGTGAATAGGTGTGAAAAGAGTGAACTTCATCAAGAATACCATGTAGGCCTAGCATTTAGCTCTTTAATAAAGACAACCCTGCTACAAATCCACAGTTACTGTATCTTGCAGTTCTGAATAGCCATGAGAAGAAAACTCAGCACCGAAATTAGGAGATGCTCATTTAGCTGTCTGCAGCACAGGGTCAATGACATGAATGAGATCAGAAATCATTCTATGCTAGCAGACAAGAAAACACTAAAGTAAACAGCAAAGTTATTTTATATATACATATATATATATATAAATAAAGTTTTTAATGATAACATTTCAAGCAATAATTCCATTCTTAAAATGTGGGGAGCAGGGAAGGCTAATTAATTCACAGGGGGAAGCACCGTAAGACTCAGCCTAGTAGGCATTGGTAGGAGCAGACACTTCTGAGCTTTCTTCTCCTTTCTTACTATAAGAGCAATGTTAAATCTTTCTTCCTACACCCTGATGTTTCTCATCATTCCTGAAGAAAAAGCAAGAATCTGATAGTCCTACAGCAGCATCAACCACTCTTCCTTGTGAGGCAAGGTACCAGAGAAGATAAATAATCAGTGTTATTTTCTGGGGTGTAGTGGAGGCAGATATTGGACCCTTTGAAGTTAGCAGACAACATTTAGCCCCACAAGAGCTGGCCAAGCTGAGCTCAATGACATCTCATCTTGCTTTAAGTGTTATCATTAGGACAGTCCTTTTTAAAAATGAAGTTTTGAAGGGATGGAAATGGCTGATCAGGGACTACCTTTGCTGCAGCTGATGTTAATCAGAAAGATATTATGCAAATATTTGCTCAGGATGTGGTAGTATTATAGAATGGCTTGGGTTGGAAGCAACCTTAAAAATCATCTTGTTCCAACCACCCTGCCATGAGCAGGGACACCTTTCACTAGACCAGCTTGCTCCAAGCCCCATCCAGCCTGGCCCTGAACACTTCCAGGGATGGGGCATACACAGCTTCTCTGGGCAATCTCTTCCAGTGCCTCACCACTCTCACAGTAAAGAATTTCTTCCATATTGGCAGCTCACATTGAGCTTTTCATTCACCAACAACCCCACATCTTTTTCCTCAGGGCTGTTCTCAATGGATTCCCTGCACAGCCTACAGCTGTGCTGTATATTTCAGACTGAAAGGTTTGGTGCAGAAATGACTGGGTGAGGTTCTCGGGCCTGAGATATGCAGGAGGCTAGATTGGACAATAATAATGACATCACAGTCCTCCTTTCTGGCCTTAAAGCCAATGAATCAGATGACTGCACACCAAGACTATTTTGTATTTCTCTCTACTGAATAGATAGAAATAAACATTTGTTTATTGTTGTACCTGTTCTTTCCTCATTCTAACACTTCCCCTTCTTCCTGGCAGATTTTCTGTGCCTTCCTTCCTGCCACAAGGAGGGACTGAGACAGTGACTCTGGTCCACAGCTTTTACCTGCATACTTCATCAAAGAGCAAGACTGTCAGTCTATATGGCAAAAGCTATTTCTACTTCATCTAGGTCCAGCTTGCACAACCAAGGTGCAAACTTCCCCACTGCAAAACAGGGATGAGGATTGAACACTACTGCAGAGGTCATTGGGATACTGTGGCCAGGAAGCCTTGAAGATGAGCTAATTCCCAGTACACAGGTCTATCTTGGGATCACAACACTTCTACTGCTATGAATTATCTAGACCTTGCTTCCCAGATCTGTCCCACTAATTCATTCCTCTTCAAGAAGCTAAAAACGCATGAGAAAAAGCTGGGAGGACAACTAGGATACAAAATTTCTGAATTGCTAGTTGGTATTGACATGAAAAATAAAAAACCCTGCCTCTGGTGCTGAATCTAGCCCTTACAGGTTGGAGTTGTTAAGAGTATATTTTAGGCGCTATTTGTTCATGGTACTCTGGAGTCCTCTCCTCCTTGAAGCAAGGGTTGGATGTTCCTCTCTGCAGCCTCTCCAGCTGGCTTTGGCAGGCTCTCATGTACAAGTTTTTCATGTGTCTGGGCCTGGGACAGCAGCACAAGCTGGTTAATAGTTATACAGCATAACTGAAATGCATTCCTGGATGGAAGGTGGTAATCATCAGTATATATTATTTTCCCCCTTGCCATGGTAATTAACATGGAATGATTTCAGAGGTTGTAGCCTGTTCATGGCATTCAGTGCAGCCACATTGCACAGCTGTATAATCTGTTCAAAGCTGCTTGTTTGAAACTCACAGAACACCATTCTTGCAGTCATCATATTGGGATTCAGTATCTAGCTGGCTACAGTTACAGAAGAAATGTAACAGAACTACTGCAGAAAAGCATTAGGAAAATGTTTGAAAAGTTATTATTTGCCCTCTATTACCTTCAAGAGATAGCTGGAGCTGAGCTTCTCAGAATTGCCATTTCCAAGTTTTGGAAAAGAAGCACCAGAACCCCGTTAAACAATGTGTTTTACTTTGAAAATAACAACATTCTCAGAATTAATTCCTTGCACTATTTATGAACTGTCTGGATTTTGAGAAGTTAGGGGTCACACATACAACCTTCTGTCTCCAAACATGCAGATGTTCTCAGAAAATAATAACATAGCAATTTCCTCAGTATCCCAGTAGTCCCAGAGACAGCAGAAAGTACCAAAGAGAACAACTGGTCACCAAATTAAATTGTTAACATCAAACATGGCATAGCTGCAGCTTTGCTAAGATACAAATCACAACACAAATAACACAGCTAGCAAAAATGCACCTAAAATTGCTATGAGAAAATGTATGCCTACACACAGACATACACACACAGAGCTTTATAATATAATATAGAGAGATTCTACTATATATTCTATTAAGTTTCTAATAGAATATAGTTATGAGCTATGAAAAAAATATATATCATCTTTATTATATACATACTGACCATATACAATTATTTTTGTTTTGTACACAATATAATTTTAATTTACATAAATAAAATTATTTTAAAGAAGAATGGTGAAATAAAAAATTCTAAATTAAGCTGTGAGGTATTTGGGCACAACCTCAGAACAGATCCTTAACCACAGTTACATGGAGGCCTCTCCCTTGCTCCTCCATCTCGCCGATATTTGGCCTTTTTTGAAAGCTGAGACAGGCATTTGCTACAGAAGGAACAAACACTTGTATTGTATCAGTGACAGAGATGTCCTGTGTTACTTATCTTGCAGAACACAGCGCAAAGGCCAAAAGTTCCCACTTCTTTTCATGCTCATTGATCCAAGCTGAGCGACATGGCAAGGCATGGTAAGAGCTCTGAGGCAAGGGGCACTTCACCAGCACCAAGCAGAGCTTCACACACACTGCGAAACCCCAGCTGTTGCAAAGGGCTGCTGTTGTAACCACATAAACATGCCCACGTTAAATGCACGGTCTGCTGTCGCCTGACCCACATTTATTGGCTAGCTGCTGCAGGCTAAAGAGTCCCTTGTGCTGACAAAGATGAGGATAATATAAAAGGCTTCTTGGTGCCAGAGTTCAAACAAGCATAGGCAATGAAGTGCAGCATCTTTTAGCTGCACTTTGATAGAAAAGCAAATCTTTTTCAGGTCTGCTCATGCGATGTTTACCTTCACTACTGTGAACATTGCTGCCTTTACAGGACATCAGTCTGCTTATCTCAACTCCATCAGTTGGGAGGTTTTCTGCAGCCCCCTGTAGCAAGGGTAAACTTTCAGGCTGCATCATTCAGGTGTCTCTCATGTTCCTTAGGTATCTTCCTAGGCCATATCTTGCAAAAACACATGCATTATATAAGCTCAAGCCCATAGGTCTTACACTCAAATTTTGTGTCAGTTGTGAGAAAGTGAATTCCCAGTCAATTTTACCTGCTCAGAGCCTACCAGCCCTGGACACCAAGATGCACATTTTTATGGCTGAGACTTGTCTCTGTGTATGCCTGCAGTCAAACCTACCTCAGGCTTTAATCTGCTCCCACACAAAACCTTGTGCCCTCAACTACCACAGGCAGTTGGTGTTTAAGCATTTTGCACGCAGGATAAATTCAAGACAAGTGGTGATATTATGGAACAGAGTATTCTTTTATCCTGCGTAGGAAATAAAAATTCACCATGGCTAAAACAGTTATTTTACTTAGCATCTGACCACAGCGTAGAATTTTTCATGCTTTTCTCATCACTAGGTTTTTCTCACTTGAAACAGTATTAAGCCCAGACTGTTTTATAGACCTGATTCTTTACCATCACTAAGTAGATCAAACATGGACTTATTATTTTCATAGGGCTTTTAGCAGTGAAATTAGTCTGACTTCTTTTTCCCTCCAGCAAGCTTGACCTTGGAGTCACCATCCTGGCTAGCAGTTAAGGTGACTTCATCATCACAAAGAGCATGAATATTCCTCTCTTTGCCTTCGTGGCAAAATACATGCCATTTCATTGTCTTGATGAAGCCTTCAAACTTCACTCCAGCCTGAGGCAGCCAGTGCTTTGAGGGGAGAAATGCAAATCAAATGCCTGAATCAAGTCAGGTTTAAGGAACTGAATTTCTGGGGAAGGGCAGAAAGGATGGAGAGAAGAAAATGTTCATACATTTCTTGTCCACTTATGTGCTGTTATGGTGGGATGATGGTGGACTGAACAACAGAAAAGCAGCCAGAACTGTACAGCAATTCCATGGCCACTAGGTCCTCAGCTTCCCCACCTCCACAAACCCTCCTGATGCCAGCAGCCACCTTGGGGAGCGGACTGTGAGGCATCCCAGGAACAGGACAAACAGATGCACTTTGTTCATGCTGCCCTTTTGCAAACTCTACACCTTGTGACAGGAAGACTCTCTGTATTTCAAACTTCAAGTTCCAGTATGACTAAGGTACTGGAAACGTGTGTTATGTTTTATCTATCTTATGTTTATGATTAGTGTATCTTATGTTTCAACTAATAGCACAGCCTTGCTTGTATTACCTCCTCTTTTACTTGTAAAAATCTTTAGGTGAATGGAGTGAGTTTTTGTACTCATCTTGGTAATAAATATGTCAGCTTGTGACTGACTGAGAAAGACATAGTAAGAAAGTTGCTCACAAAGCTTTTTCTGAAGAATGAGGTTCACTTCAAGCCATAGGATATAATCCCATATGTGTGACAGGCATATACAGCAGTCCTTTCGTCTTTGACTTGCCTATATGATGTCTAGTTATATACAGACTGGGCATCTCTCATTCCCTTTGCCCAGATAGAGATAGCCCCAGTGACAGCAGCCTATACCAAATCGACAAAACAGCAATATCCAGCACATACTGCAGCTTGCCTATTCTACCTCTCTACCAAAAAGCGGTTTCCAAACTCAGAGGTACAGAGAAGCAGAGTATTCCAAAATAAAAATGGTCAGACAGATTTGTGGTAACTTCATTATTTGAAAAAAGAAACAGCTCTACTTATCCAAAGTAACTACTACTTCTCCACAAATTCTTTGTCTAAAGTACTGCGCCAGCACCTATCATGCTGCTGTTTATAAAACTGCCTAGAAGTCTAACCCAGCTTCACTGAACCACCAAATAATACTCTTTGCAGGTGATGTATGCATATGTTTCTTATGGAAGGGACATATGACCTCAGTTAGGCTTAGGAAGCCCATTCTCACAAAACAGATCTCATTTCCCACATATATTTACATTCATCACCTGAGAGAAAAGACATTAAATATCTCCCAGGTCTGAGCTAACATGACACCAGGGAATAAATTTTCATCACCAAACTGGGTAGCTACTGACCTTCCTCAGCTTGGGTTGAACACTTTCCAACATAGTGCAGGTGCTTCCTTCTGGAGCTGTGTATTTTTTTCTGTGTCCTGACATGTCAGCTTTTTTGTGCACTGTGAAAGTCAGCTTTGTCATTCAGGAGTTCTCATTCTCCATGACATGACTGGCACCACTCTGCTTTATTTCTCCTGCTTCAGATTACACAGAGTACAACCAGGGAGCAAAGAGCTACAATGCCATGTCATACATTTTTCCACAATCAGGGTTGTGTCTGAATAGAGCCCTACAAGGTCAGATATAAGATCCTTAAATGGTTAAAATCTGCTGTTGAACTATCTTATGTCATGTCCTACACTGTCTCTGCATTTACTGTTCAGTAACAGTGCAAAGCACTATGCAAAGAATGCCTCCAGCAAACTGTATCTGTGTTTTGGCATTCACTGAAACACAGAGGAGCAAGCAGAACTGGGCCTGCGTCAGCTGAATACACTGTTGAGAAAATTTCTGCATGGAAATTCAGGAAAGGCATCCAGCCTCTCCTACAACATACTAGTTCGTAGATCAGCTTAAGCTGATGTGGCATGTCAAAACAGCAGAAATGCTCCAAGTCGATCAACAAGTATGTAGTTGCATTTGGCTCTAACTTCAGGAGCCTGCATGTCAGTGAAGTGTAAAATCCAAGTGTGATTTTTTTTGAAATTACAAGTAGAACAAAATATAAGTCTGCCTAATCCTTGAGTTTGTTCTGCTTGGGATCCATTCCCTGTGGCTCAGTTCTGAACAGTGAGTTTGAGAAGCATCAAAAAGATTGAGATGGAAGCTTGAAGGCTCTTACCAGCTGAATCTGCTGCAGATGTTCTTCCACTGGTCAAGTCCTCAGTATTAAGTGACTGCAGATCTGTGTAGGAGGGAGCAATGCTTGGGCTGCTGGTGTCCTCTGAGTTGGTTGTCCAGCTGCTCTCTGAGGCACGGGCTTGCCTCTCGTAAGAGTTGGAAGAAGGGGAAGTCCAGCTGGGTGCTTTTGATGCAGACACTGGTTGCAGAAAACAGGTACTGGTTAGAGACATGCAGGGCAATCTACCCAAAGATCACAACTATTCCAAAGACATGCTCGATCAGAGTACTGGGGCTCTGTAAATACAAATTCCAACATCCACAGCAACATAGTTATTTTATAACAAATGCAGAACTAGTGCCTGGCACTGTTACCCTCCAGCACTACTCAGCTGTCTGCCTTAGATTCCATACTGCAAGCAGCCATATGCTTTCCTGTTGCTCAAGTATTGGAAAAGCTGTGACTTTTCAGAACAAAATTTCATGTTTCTGACACTGTTGACAAGACCTGAAAACATTTGTTGTGCAACACAGTGGAGTTTTTACAGCACCACAGATTTTTTTGAAGTAGTTTTATTATATTTAATTAAACATTTCCTATCTGTGACACCCACTCAAATGCAGTCATCATCTCAGGAATGCTCTGCAGGGACGGGGAGTATAAAAATAACCTGAAACAGGCCTATTGATGTGCACTAGGAATGGCTTTTGTTTCTGAACATGCAGAATGTAGAGTCCCAATCAGAATATACTACATAACATTTCTGCTCAGTGTAGACCAAAAATCCTGCTCTACTCATTTGCCAGACTTCCATGTCAAACAGTTCAGTCCTGCCTAACCATCACCCAGAATTTGGAACACAATCACACAACATCCACTGCTATGAGTTTGTATTGTGTACTCCTTGTATTGCATATTCTTTGCCCACAACATCACTTGAATGCTAGGAACAATGGGTGACTCTAGTGAGGAAATAATACTAATAAAAAAGAAAGTTATGGTTAAAAAGTCTTCCTGAACTAAGGAAAAGTGCATGGGTAGAGACTAGTTCTGATTTAATATCAGATTAATAACTGTTTGCTAAATTAGTATATCTATATTTAGCTCTTAAACCAACAATGATCCTGATGCCTCCCAAATCTCGCAGTTACTGAACAACTACTGACACAGAGATTCTTTTCTCAGTATGTAATAAACAACCCTTACTAGGCTCACATATACTTTGGAAAAAATGACAAATTAATGTTAAAGAAAATTTCTCTCTCTCCACCCAAGTGATGTGATGTTACACTTCCCCATTATGGAAACCTTGTTGTGTGCATAGACAGAATATACAAACAGGGCTCTCTGTCTTGTCTCTTGAGAAGTGTGAATATATTTTGTATATCTGCACTGCTAGCCCAAGGTAAGAAGGCAGTGGTATTTTTATATGTGCACAGCTACTGACACTGAGTGGCTCCTGAGTAGAGTCATCCCTGAGGATGAGGAGCTGCAAGTCAGATCTGTCTCCCTATCACACAGGTTGACAGCTGTTGTGTCAGACACACAACCAAAGCCCACCCCTCCTCCCTCCAGTAACTGCACGCTGTGTTGTGCTCCATGCCTGTAGAGAAAGGATGATGAATGGATCATTATAATCTGTCAGTCCCTCTCTCAGTCCTTTTGTTAAACATGGCATGAGGCACCTCAAAAGCCATCCTTAAAACTTCAGCTGAAATTACTTCGACACACAGAGCACTTTATTTGGATATAGAAGACAAACTGAAAAGCTGAGCTCTGTATGTGGATCACTAACAGGAAACAAGATTTTTTTAAAGTGTGCTTTATATCCTAGAAACTGTGGAATTATTTTATAGAAAAAACACCTTAGATTTCCATTTTTTTTTTTTTAAGTCATTCACAGAAATATGAAAAAACAGGCTAATTTAGAAACAGGTAGGATATAATAACTCAAATACTGCCAACTAGTTTTGTGCTTTCCAAACCCAATTACTATCTAAGAAGGCAACTGATTGGACTAGTGTTGCCAAATACTTCTATAGAAGGGCAAATTATTTTATTCCAGGTAAGTTGGGCCATCTTTAAAGAACAGAATTGTTTGCTTTTTTTCCTAAAAAGAGTCTTGTACTCTGGAAAACCAAAACCACAGGCAGCTTCTTCTGCAACAGATGTTCTTTAAATTCTTACTACAATCAACTTCTACCTGTGACAGTTCTAGGTTCCCCAACACTGATTATTAAAACTAGCAAAAGTGCATTTTCCTCTATGCTGAGCCAAAAGACCATCTAGCAATCTCAAAAAGCAAGACAAGCAAAAGTAAACATCTACACATGTTTAAGATCTCTCTTCAGATGTTTCTGCTGCTGCTCTTCAGATTCCTGAAAGTGCTGCAGCCAAATTCCTAAATGAGGCAGGGCGCTTTTGTTGAAATTTTTAATTCAGTCCCTAATGCCAATAGCCAGAGAGTCACAGCCTTTCTGCTGTAGGAATTTCTCAGAAATCTGTTAATGTTGAAAGACCAGGGCCAGAACTATCCCTAAAATGCAAATTCTGTAGTATGCATTGGATACCGAAAATCAACTCATTGTTTCCCAAAGCATTTCCTTCAACATGCATTTTACTTTTCTTGACATGTTTATTCTTAAAACAATGGATTGGCTTTTAATATGCAGATTTACCTTGAAGCCTTTATTCCTCTTTGGTGTTTTGAGGACCTGTTCCTTGATCCCTACACTGCATTACAATAAACCATGCCAGTATAATTTCCTTTCTTATTACATAGGACTTCAGATCTTTCTGGTGTTAGCATAGCATCAGTTTCTAGTGACAGGTGTAGTTTCCAGCTGCTGATCTTGTGTTGCAGATATTGCCTACTTTCAGAGAGAACAGCACAAAGTAGTTAAGCTCGGATGTGCTTGCTGTTGGATAGCCTCTCAGTAAGAGTCCAAGTAATCTGAGCCATTTAAAGCCAGACAAAAGCTCTTGGGAAGAAGTGGGCGTGGCTGAGTAGGATGGATGATGTAACAGCTCTTGCCTTAGTCTAATCATGGTGACTAAGAATACCTCATTGAATTGAAGAGTGCAGCTAACACTGATAGAATATGAGACTGTGAGCTGGAGGCCCATTGTGTAACAAATGCAAATGTTTTGTCACCTGCTGGCTGTGATCATTTACAGATTGTGTAGCCTTTGTGATAGCAACATTTGGGTCAGCCTAAAAATCTCATTTTTCACTTTGGCAGTAACAGTTTGACTAGGCTGATAATAATCATAACAAAAATCAAAAACCTTCTTCTTTGCCCAGGAAAAGGAAAACAGAGACGGGGATACCACAATACATAATTTCTGTGGCTAAATATTTCTATGGCCTCACTCAAGAGTTTTTGCTACTTGAGGAGAAATCCACATGATTTGGCAGCTGTCAGTTAGCTAAACACAGACCCCAAATGCAGAAATATTTTGAAACAAACATTTTGCTTAGCATTTACTCTGCCTGAACCTGGTAGAAAAAAGGGTTTACAAGAACATCCTAAATAAAGATAGTTTCCACTGTGAGGCTTACTATGGGTGCTTTTCATTTCTGTACCTCAGATTTTGACCTTTCTTCTCATCTTCCAAATTCTTTGCCTGTTTGTTCAGCCCTGTTTCTTGCCATCAATCACTCGACCTCTGCTCCCCCAATAATGTCTTCACTTTTCCCAGAACAACAACGGTCCAGCATTAGCCTTGGTTTTCTTTAAAATGTACTTCCTATAGGATAACCACTACATTCTAGCTGTCTTAAAAATTGCTATTTTTTTAGACTCTACACACCTTGGGACAAATATTGGCTTTTGGGGGAACCTGTGCCAAAATACTGCAGCCATAATGTCAGAGCAAGAGAAGCATCTCTCTCTCCTAGGACCCATCCTCTTTGCACTCATGGCACTCTGAAAATCCCACTTAGCAACCCCTTTTCAAAATGTGTTTCCTGGCAGCCTGGCCATCAGCCTGGGTAATTATCAGTCAGCTGAACAGCTGCTCAGGCACAGACAGACAGACAGACAGACGATTTCCTAATAGCACTGGAGCCCTGACAGGAATGCGACCTGTGGTGCTGAGCCTCCAGGACATTGCTCTTCACAGCTGCCTGCACAGGAAACAGATTTCCAATGTGTTCATCCTTCTCACACCAATCCTTCTGTTTCTGCTTGGCCTTAATACTCTTCCCTCCCCCCTTCTGGGTATTTGCTATTGTTCTTATGCAGAATGTTTGCTACTGGAAATGAATAATTGTCGTCACCTCAGTGGGCTTTCCACTGAGGGTGTCAACATACACAACATCTCCAGCTTTGCTGTTGCCCATGGAAAAAAATCATCTGCACAATCATGGAGAACAACTAGGCCGAAGTTTATCCTATCTCTTGCTGTCAAATGTCCCTCAAAGTAACAGGCCAGAAACAGAACTGTCATTTCTGCTTTCCTTTAGAGGCTGTCAGCTGCACTGGTCTGGCCATTTATCATACAGGTCCAGAAAAGGAGTGGGACCAGCTCATAAGTAAGGATTTTAAAATATCCTTAGGAAAGACCTCCTTAGGTTTTCCTATATAGTTCACAGAAGAATACCTTCCCATACAAGAATTACATGAAGTACATCCCGGTCTGACTGTTAGGGGAACAACCCTCCTCCATGAATCTCAGTCAGATGCCAAAGTTAGCATGAAACTATCCTCCCTCAGTGACATGGATCACACAGGACAAGCCTCTACAGGGGCACAAATGAGTGTCCTCTTTAAAACTGCAATGCTTTCAGGAAGTCTACTCTGCTCTCCTCATCTGGATATCCTCGACTTCTGCCTACAGACCAGTGTCCCCTGTGACTGAAAACACACCAACAGGCAGTGCTTTGCCTAAGCACATACCTTAAGACTGGGCCACATCCCTCTAAGGGTAGAACATCAAGTAATATACCACACAATTTGTTTTATGAAAGTCTTTTTCTTATGATAAGCTTTATTTAAGTTGAGCAAAGATTTTTATTTTTCCTTTAAGAAGGCGCATTTATGGGTTTTTCAGTTAACAAGGATATAACAACATTAGGAAGGAAATACCAAGTCAGAGCAACCATTTGAAAAAGTGTGTGGCTGTATGAGTAAGCATAAGGATCACATAGCCATGAAACTAGAGAGAGAGGTAGAGCACCTCAGTTTTACATATTTACACTTCATGGGTGCTCTTCCTTCTCTCCACATCACAAGGATAAATAAGTATTTACAACTAAGAACCAACAAATAAAGAAGGTCAGAGAATCTCTTTTAGCCTGAAGATTCCCCTACTTCTGTACAAAGATCTAACCACACTGTCTCAAAAGGACTAGTTTGTAGCACCTATCAAAAGAGCAGATGGAAAACCAGATGGTTTTACCCGAAACCCAATCCAAAGTTGACAATCCAAGTTTTCTGACAGACATATTATTCACGTTACAGGGAAAATTTAATGGACTTACTGAGCAGAGGAAAGCTGTAACTCTTTAAACTGCTTTAATAAATAGCAGACATAAAATGGAATTAAGAAGAGCAAATCTCAATTTAAACATGAAAAAGTCAACTATTGTTTTCTTGGGCAATTACTCCACAGCCTCCTGCAAGGAAGGACAGGCATCTGTTCATGCAGAAAAGCTAGAAGCTCACACAGCCACATCAGTTACCATAAGCTGATGAGGCAAGCCAGAGGATTTGCACACATGTTTAAAGTATGTCAGAAAGAACTGCTGTATTTGAAGAGAAGTGCATGCAGTGCTGGAATTCAGGTAAACTTCTGTTGTGTTTGTAATTCTCCAGCTGCTAAATCATAGCATCAAAAGACAGCAGAAAGTAGTGATGAACACTGGCACATTAGTTGTTGGTATCAATGAACTGCTGGTAAAAAAACATAGGGGATGTTTTTTATGATCAGGTAAAGGCTATGATCACAGAGGTGATCACTATTCTTTCAGTTCCAGATTACAGAGGCAAATATGGCTCAGAGGCGAATATGGCTCAGACTTTTTCAATGGCTGTTCATACCACTATGTAAGAAATGTCACAACTGAAAACACCTCTATGCTCCACTCTTTCCCCATGAATGCATTTTGGCAATCTCCAAGACTTAGTCAAGACACAGGAGTGAATCACAAAAGGCTTTCACTTTCTTTACAAAAAGAAAATATTTCTTGCTCAATCCAGAAGTGTGAGACCTTTTTGAAACTCTGATAACATTAATTGCATTAAAATACAGTTCAAACTACTCAAAGTTAAACCTTTGAGAAGCCAAAGGGCAAGGCAAAAATTCTGTATGCTCTCATTGTACTTTGTTATCTTACTGGAACAGACTTATTCACTACTTTTGCCTCACCTGTTTGTGGGTGAGTTGATGAAGCACTGGTCCACGATGCATCTTCAAACTGAACCCAAGCACTGATGGATGATGACAGATCATGGTTACCAAGCACAGCAGAATCCACCTTGGGCTGCTCAGCTGTCCCTTCCAGCTCTGTGCAGAAAAGGTCTTGAAATTCCCTATTTGCATTGTGGTTCTCTTCTGAGGATGTGTCCGAGGAATTAAAACATTTCACCGGGGGAGCCTCAGTGCTATCTATAATAGAGACAACATAGAAAGATTTGCAGGATTGACCACGATTTCATTGGGTTTTATTGAAACATCTGAAATTTGCCATTAAACGTAGGAAATCTTCCTTCACCTAATGCAGGTTTTGGATTAACACCGGGCGGTCTTGCACTTGATTATAATAGGTGAAATTTTCTCTGTGGTTGGTTGGATATTATCTTGAATTTTGAAGGACAGATCCAAAACCTGTAGTAGATCCACATTACATCACATGAGGACAGTAATTTGCCTTTTTGGCCCCAATTCTTGTATTACATAGGGATAGCAGGAGATAATTCAATCTCTGCACAAACTGCTTCCACGCAGAAGGCAAGCTCTCCCATGCAAGATACATGACAGTAGGTGGTCTAAATCAAACAAAGGAAGTCTCACTAGTTTCAAAGAAAATCAGAGAGCTTACCTCGTGGGTGAACAGGCAGGAGCAGCTCATCAGTGAAGGACACCCACTCAGACTGGTGGGAGGCAATGACACTTGTCAGAGATGTCATATTCACAGCAGGTCACTCATCTTCACTTGGGGATCATGAGGAGGAGGAAGTGGAATGGGAGAGGGACGGTGAAGATGAGCCAATAGAGGGAAATCACTTCCTTTGCATTTTTTTTTTCAACTGCTGTTAAGACAAGAAAGAAGTAGATTATGTCTTTTAGAAAATTAAATAGGAGGAACTAGTGACACCATTTTTTCTAATACAGAATGTTAAAGCAATTTATGTACCACAGCCACAGTACTGTCAAAGCACTACCACCTTTGAGACAGGAATGTCACCTGGAGTGTCTAGAGGAGGGTTACACTTGAGCAGCTCCTTCATATAAAGCAACTGAGGGTCTTGAAACATCTTCATGTTAAAACAGTCTATCACCAAAACCAACATTTTAGTCCTTACTCAAGGAGCCATGCCTCTCATGCCAGCAAGAGCAGATGAGGAGATTCTCCCAGGTTTAGCAAATTTTGATGATGATGAAACTTAATCCCCACTCCAAGCTGTCAATATGTCTTTGCCCACCTTGCTGCTTACAATGTCTAATCCCCCTCCCAAGCAAGAAATAAATTGTATGTCTCATTATCAATAACATTTATGTAGCTGATTCTGGAATGAGGATGAGTGGCCAATGACTCTTATCATGGTCTGGGTATAGAGAGCTGCCCTCTCATCCAGCTTCACTTTCCACTCTGCTGCTTGACTGGAACTCCACATTTTTATTTTAAAAACCATCTTAGACTTTCTCCAGAGTTAAGCATGATTTTGCTGCAGCTCAGCAAGCGTTTTCACAGATGTGGAAACTGAATTTAGTAGCCCCTCCAATGGTATGCACCCCACACAGATCTGTGAACCTGCTAGATGGAATGGAGCACTGGAAAGTGCTCTGGTTGTTAGCTAGTAACTGGGACAGTCAGGTCCAGGCAGAGAAATTCTCTCTGACAAGCACCCATGACCACCTCAGTTTTACAAACCACTTCAAACCTCTCAGAAGACTCTTACTAGGAAAATATGCTAATTCTGTCCCCAATTATCTCAAGCATTGAAGCTCTTGTTGCCATGGGATTGAAGTACTTGAAAATACTGGAACTCAGACCTGACTATCTGAAAGAGTTTTAAGCAGCATTTCTTGGCCTCCTGTCTGTCACCTAACTAAAGGGTTTTTCAGGGTGAAACTTCATGTTAGTGTACAAGAACAGATACTTCACCAAGACTTCTCTTTACCCTATATTAACAAAATTTGAGCCTAAAAAGCAGACATGTTTAAATGCATTCAATCTTTAAGTATTTCTGAAGGAGACAGATGATCAAATAGCTTCCAATATTATTATTCTCCTCAGGGCCACAAAGTCCTTTGTCTGCTGAAGGCAGATCAGCAATCAAGAAAGTGCTGAAAACTTCAAAAGTTTGGAAGTCACAAACCTGCCTGACAACTAGAGAGAATTTGTGTTCAGTGTCTGAAGATTAATCATTTTTAGCAAAATAGAATGCAAAATGTACAGTATCCTGCAAACACATAAAAGGATTCTTAGAGATAATCCTGATGGTCAAGTGCAATCTGCCATAAGACTGATCCCCTTGCCACAGACTTTCCAGAGCCTGTGGCCCCCTGAGCAGTCACCCTGCATATTTTTCCCTTGTTACACAACCAATTCCCTGCTGCAGGAGGAACAGCGGCGCTTGAGCCCCTTTTCCTCCACTGCCATGGCAGGAGCCCTGTCCCCATGCAGTGTGGGCAGGCACGCTGCCTGCCTTGAACAACATCTATTTTGGGTGCTGTTAATAGAAACGACAAAGCTAAACATAGAAGCAAGCTAAAAGGAAAAAAGAAAAATCAGATGTTTAGGGTCATTTGGATGCCATATGAGGGAAGGAGAGGATGACCTTGGCATCTTGTTTTCCTCATGTGACCAATTAAGCTGTTTGTTTTGAGCTTGTTTAAATATCTGTAACTAAGTTTTCTTTTCCCAGACAACCGGATACTGACCTGCCCTTTCTCCTGGAAAAGTCCTGACAGAAGCATGAAGTGGCAGGAAATGAAAAAAGAAAACAATTTAGTCTGCCCTTGATGCACAGGGACTGCAGTAGAGCTTATTTTTTAATTAATTTTTTTCCTTTTAATTTCAAGAAGATATGAAAGGAGGCAGAAAATGGACTGTTTCAGCAGTACACATACGTGGGAGAATTATACTATTATTTTAAGATGGATTTCCTCTAGTACTCTGCCCTGTGACAAACATAATTCTTAAAATCCACTTAGTACCAGACAGCAAAACTAGCACTTTAAAATGGATAGTGAGCACTATAAGCCCACAAAAACATCAGAATACTGTGCATTGAAGGTTATACAACTTTCCATGACTGGAATTTTCAAGAGACTTCCCAGACTGGTAAATAAGGGATTGTGATGACTTATTAGGGTTATCACATCCTTTAGACAAGCAGCCTGAAAGAAAGGAAAGGCAGTCTGAGTCGCTAATAACTTCAAAGATGTTTAGAACAGAGGTATTTTGAGGATGCATATGTTAGGTTTAAAAAAGAAAAAAATTAAAAAGATAGAATTATGCATTATTTCAACATTCACAAAAAAGCCTCAATCCCACCCCTTGACCTAAATGCCTGTACAGAATTATGAATCATGTATAGCTAACACCTGTGCAGACTGTGTGGAAAAAAATACTTCACCCACAAATTAATCTTCACCTCTCAGTCACTCCAAAATCATCCTTCAAGAAAGACCTAAGCCAATCCCACCAAGAACCAGCGAGTCTCAGCCAGCATAACAGCACTGCCACTGTGCATCCAGTTAACACAACGATGCTTCAATCTTCAGAACTACTACAGAGGTTAATTCTCCAGAAGAACCATTTGAATTGCGCATAAACCTGAATCCTCTCTGAAACAAAGCAGTCACCACCACTACTTAAACACTGCAGCCAGCATTCTGCAAGTGAATTTTAGAGTGTTCCTTCCTGTTCTTCAGACTTCTCAAACATCTCTGGCTATTTGTAGAGGAATGAATTTTAGAGCCTTCTAGGACTAAGAACCAATGGATCCTTTAAACTCCAACTGAGTTACAGTTAAAGCAAAAGTTTATGCTGCACAGCCCACACAAGAGAAGATGGAAGTGCTCCTTGGAAGATATTACCAGGCCAGACCAGCATTATTTCTCTCTACATGAACAGGATTGTTTAGATTGTTACTTCTGGATTTGTGTTATTATGTGCACTAAGATTTTGGTGCTGAACTGGTTTAAAAAAATGTAAGCTGATTTATCAGCTTTTTGGTAAAAAGTTATGAATCAGAAGTTTGTTTATTTCCTACTATTACATAGTAAATACAAGGTAAAGATGTACTTACTCACCCCAATGATCCATCAATTTCAAGGCAGTGACTTGACCATGAGGCAAAAAAACCCTCTAAGAAACTGAAATTTCTGTTTCAGGTGTCCCTTTTTCATATTACAGTTTCGCAGTGGTGCATGTAAATCTGAGTGACAAGTAGGTGAGAGTTATCTCCAGTTCTCTAGAAGGTAGAGATCATAGAGCAGGAATAAAATTCCCTGTCTCTTTAGTCCTCCCAGTGTTTTGATAAAACACATTATACAAGCCCTTTTTAAAACTGATCAACATTCATTCTAAAATGACAAAACTGCTTTGATAACTAGAAACCTCTCATTTCAAAACTATGTAAATTCACAGCCATTCCTTCTTGTGACGTGATTACCCATCTGTCCTTTTGTGCAACTCCACTCTAGCAACAGATGAAAAGGAGTATCATTGTCCTTCTCCCTTTATGTTGGAAAACCAAAAACATGTGTTTGAGAAAGACACCCATAATTATCCTGCACCAGAAGCCTGACACGTAGCACCACATACAATGAGCCCTCACTTTTGGTGGGACCTTTACACACTATGTGAGTGCAAACACCAACAGCAGTAATGTTGATATGTAGAAATGTTTGTGGCACTGTTGAGGGTTTAGAAGTATCTGTAATGGATTTCAGAATTATCTGCAACTGCATGGTGTTTTTGTAAACATACCATTCAAAGCATTTAATTACTTGTGTTTGGACAGCAAACTCCAACAGTTTCTCAGTAGATTTCAACTCTGCTTAGAAGAAACAGATCAGTAGAGTTAATAATTTTAAGCACTAAGGGTCTCCAATTGCTTCATGTTACATTCATATGATGCAGTCCGCAGTTGGCTTTCTGGTCACTACCCAGAGTTACTAGGTTACAGTTATATGGGAAAACAGGAGAAAAAAATCAGAATAAAAATACTGAGAACAAATTTCAGTTGTTTGCTTTCTGGTTTTCCAAATACAATATCAATAGCAAGCTTGTGCTAAGTGCATAGACTCTACTGCCTTACATGGCAACACTATTGAAAAAAACCCTGTAATCCATACAGTGATTCTGTTTTTCTTTCTTATACATTCCCTTGCAAACCCAGGAACTGAAACATTAACTGGTTATGGTGGTTTGCATTTGGTTTTGTAGGAGACCACTGCAGGAAAACAACTAGACAAGCTGTTAAATTCCACATAGAAGAGAAAAGAAACTAAGCCAAAGGGACAGTGAGAAAAGGAAAGTCTCTGACCAGGGCTTTTCTTGTAACAAACAAGCTTACTCCCACCAGGAAAGCCTCAAGGAAACATAAGTAATTTTATGTTGACCATGTGTTTGGCAAACCTGTACAGATGAAAGTATTCCAGTAGCATGAACTGAGGAATGATTGCTGCCTTGGGCAGATTTCCAAGTGAGAGAGAGCTCATGGCTCTTCCTCTCAGCTTGGCCTCTAAATGAACACTGACCATCAGCACATCATGATCTGAATAATAAACAAACTCCAAATTGGAACTCTGTTCTTGAGCATCAAAACCAAGTCCCAAATACTTCAAGGTGCAACAGCATAAACAAAACACAGTGCCAAACAACAGGAAAAAACCAAAACAATGAACTTGAGAAACCCTGTGAAATAAAGGAAGTGGATTTGGATATCATTCTTATTGAAAAAATCATTTTACCAACCTCTGCCTAAATGTCTGAAGTAATATCACCTTATGAACTACCTAGATGATGAAAAGAATGAAGTTGTATTTGATTGATTACTGTATTTGTAATATTGACAATATTTTCCATGTATACAATTCTGCCAGCTTGTAAATTGCCCTGAGAAAGTCTCCGGTAAAACTGTTTTAGATCTTAGACCAGTTTTACTTACTCTGATACATGCTTTTATATGAGCTCCATGAGTTCAGATGTAGCTTAAGAAGGTCAGTCACTACCTGGTGCATGTAACACAAAAGCTCTCAATATGAAAGGAAGAATTAGGGCCCAAAGGGAGACAAATGGATATGCTTTATGAAACTCCTAAAGCCTTTCCGGGAGAAAGGATGGCTTTTCCCATTATGGATTACACCAAAGTGAATGGTAGTAAGAGCCTTGACAGTGCTGTATCTACAGAGCCAGCACAAATCCGCCTGTGCCATTACAAGGTAGGTCATTAATGCTGTCTTCTGGTGATTTTAGACAGAGATGGAGTAAGGTACTGAAGGTGACTAGAGCATCTGGCACACTGAATGACAGAAAAGCAGACTGGGGGTCTGCCTGAGCCCAGGACTCAGCGCAGCCACACTAATGACCATTCCCAATTACTCCAACAGATACAGAGTGATCTGCCTAAATCCACACTGCAAGCCCATGGCAGAAGCAGGGTTAAAGCTGAGGTGACCTGGAATGACCTTATTTTCCCCAGCACAACCAGCACACATAAAACCATATGCCACAAACACACATCCCAGCTTTTCTGGGAGCTCGTCTGTGACAATAAGAGAGGAAAGTCTGTACTCGATGTGTTGGTAAGAAAGTCATAAGCATCTCCCTCAGGAATATTTGCGTCAAGGCTAATATCTGGAAAGTCAACAGCTGCTGTTTTCTCTGCACCAAAATTTATCTGCCACAGAAGCTCCACTGTTTTCCACAGAGAGAGAGAAGAAAACTAAAATGCTCTCCTGCAGGCAATACCAGCATATTTGGGCAGTTCAGAAGGCAGTAATATCTCCCTTGTAAAGGCCATGCCTCAGAAATACTTCATGGATTCTGGATGCCTCATAATGAGAGACAGAGATTCAAAGTCTGATGCTGGAGAAAAATCGTACAACCTCCTCTATTACTTGTACTCCTAAAAACTTGGGAAATGTAGAAAGACACTGCAGAAGACCAGAAGTGCAAAACAAAATAGGAATATTTATTTATTTATTTTTACTATTAGAAGTAATACACAGCTGGCAAAAACCAAGGGAGGATGTGAGACAAAATGTTGGACAGTGATCCTTCACATCACCAGTCACATCAGGAAAACAGAAGTTCTGCATCTCAGGACTTTCAGTATAGCTCACTCTGGGTACATGATTGATTCAAAGTGTAACTGAAGCCATGTAATTGCATGGGAACTTGAAGGACAACTTCCCAAGCTGCCAGCCTTTCAACTCAAACTAGAATCTGAGGCAACAATCAGTCAAATGCTTCTCCTACCATATGGAGCAACAGTGCAATAAAACTAGACCAGGACAAGATCACAGGAAAGAGGCAATGTGTATATTTGTTTAGCAGAGCATCTGCATCTCTAAAATCTGGCACTCCCCCCCCCC
>WBMY01010446.1:309460-319647 GCA_013397315.1 Donacobius atricapilla | reverse complement strand
CCCCGTCAGTACTGTACAAACAGGAAAAAAAAATGGAAGGAAAAACCCACTAATTTAAGTTTTTTCTTCCTAAAGACTAGAATAGTTCAGATCAGGTTTTATTTTGTTCAGCAAAACTCTGTGGGTAATCACAGTAGGCAACAGGAAATCTAAATGCAGTAAGGGAGGAGAGGTTGCTAACATCCCCTCAGGAGAGGGTGGGTACAGGGTCCTCACTGCTCTTCCTTGTTTTCTCAAGGCCTCCACAGGGCAGAAGTGCAAAGCAGCACCCAAACCCCAGACCAACACCTGCCCATTACGTGTGTCACAGATTCTTCTCTGCTTTAGGATGGTGAATTTGCAGTAGTCACAACTATTGTACAACACAATGCTATAAAATTGATGCTCCAATCCACGTATGTGGAGGGAACTGTGTTTAAGAATTGATTTCTTCTTTCAAACCTCAAAAAGTGAGTCATACAAGGAGCATGTGTTTCAAAAGAAAATTCCCACTGAGTGACCTGGTTTGCACACCTCATGATGCTTTCATATGTTCTCATTTAAATTCTGCACAGACAAGCTAGCCAGATATATTCCATTTACCAAACTCTCCAAAAGCTCCTGTACTTTATTTGCTGTTGTGATGACTATCGAAGTGGTTTTCAAAGTCATCTCACTAACAGAAAAAGCAGAATGTTCTACAATTAATCATTGTAGAACCAACTATGCCCTCGCAGCTTGACATCACCGAAGACAGCCGTCAAGAAGTGAACACAGATCATAAAATCTACCTGTTCTTCTTCTGTACTGGGACTAATGACAAAAGAAACAAGGAAAGGAGTAAGCAATCTTAAGTTTACTGGAATATCATGCTGGATAATAAACATGCTTTTGGAAAACACATAGCCTGTGTGTACGAAATGCTGTTCTGTTCTGACAGATACTAACTTTCCAGCATTGCTTATACACACTGCAAGAAATTACTGCATTTCAAGTAATTGCTGTACAACTCAAAACCCAATCCTGCTTCCATCAGTAAAAGGAGAGCCAGCAGAATTCTTCCTATGCCTCAAGTTTCACCTGCACAAATGAGATCAGGGCTTTATTTTCTGATTACAAATAAGTTAAATGCTAGAAGACAGGTAAAAAGACCTTCAGTGAAGATAGTGGGTACAATTACTTGCCATCAATCAGTATCAGTTAAACTCTCATTTTGACTAAGGCAGCTAGGGGAAGAGGAAGAAAGAAACCTCAAAAAAAAAAAAAAAACCAAAAAACAACACCCTCCAAGAAAGAAGTCAAGCCCTCAAACACTAGCCACATTCAAGACAAGGGAGGAACTGAATTCTGTTGAGAGATGCTTCACTGGAGGCTGTATGCCTACAGAGAGGATGAGCATTGATCTATCTGAGCTGTGAGTATGCACAGAACGGGAGAACAGATTGAGTGAGAGAAAAACATAGAATCCAACTGTGAAAGCATCAGGAAGACAAGGACTATTGAGGAAGTGATGCAGCCCTGAATGAAAGCAAAGAAGTTTTCTTGTGCTGAATGTTGGCTCAAAAGGGTGATTAGTAACATTGAGCGAGAAAATCATCTTCTGTTCAAGCCTTCTCTGTATTTCCATATAGCTAACAACTATTTATATATAAATAATTTCTCTATAATTGTATTTCCATGTGGCATCTCTTACAACTTTAATCTGTATTAGCAGCACCCTTCAAATGAAAAGAGTTTTAAAAGGGATTTTTGCTGTTATAAAGAGATTCTTCTCAATTGTTGTAGATAAAGGCAACATTAAAATGTGAATTGTCTCCAGTTTAAAGAAACTCTGTTTGATTATTTAAAGCCAGACAAAACCCAATACTCTGGAAGAGATATCACAGGGAACAAGCTTGCCCCAGCAGAAAATTCTTTTGATGATCCAACCGGTCTTTCCTCATTTCCACTGTCTGAAGAGTCAAATGCAACGTAATGTGATGTCAGGACACTGCAGACCTTCAGGGCAACTCACGAATATAATGTTTGTTGTCACTCTCTATTTTAGACAGCCTAAATATAGGCCCATCAGACATGATGGTTCTATTCCTTTAGCATGGCTACTCCTGTTTCAAGAGAATGAAAAAACAGGTCTACAAAAAGAAGAAAAAAGCTTGTGCAAAGATTGAATTTAAAGGTACCCAGTATTTTATATAATATTACCAAAAACATATCTGAAGTAGAAACAAAGTTCCTGATAAATCAAGTTCATACACAGTACAAAAGAGTATGTTTGCAATGGTGTTGTCGAATGCATTTGTGTCTGATTGTATTTGTTTAGTTGCCAAAACATAAAAATGCATGATGTATAGAACAGATGATATGAGAAAATCCTTCACTTTTTGTTGTTTGGTTTTGGTTTTATTGAGGTTTTGGATTGTTTTGTTTTTACTAACACAGACTAGTAAGTGGTACTCTATGGTAGTAGCCCAATGATAGAGCCTGTGAGACAGCAGGCAACCTTGTGCATTCCAAAAGAGGAATCTAAGATCCGTGGCCATCTATCTCAGTGCGATCTTTTAAATGATGCAAAGGCACATGGTGTGAGTGATGCAGGCCCCTCTTGCATATGGACACAGCAAATCACTTGTATTTTATTACACTCAGTACTTTGCTGAGGAACCTAGAACAGGGGAAAAATACAAGTCTCATACCAATTGCAGGAAGAAGGACTGGTTGCACCTCATGCTAGAGGGCATCAAATAATACCAATGTTATTGCATGGCTTCCATCATCTTTCAATCTTTTAATCTGACACAAATTCCCAGTTACAATGCATGCAGGGTATTAAAAATGTGTAGAATTATACACCAAAATTTGTATTTACCAGCTCCCAGGGGGTGGGACCATGGCTAATCACTCAATGGTAGAGGCATTACTGTCAAAGTAAACTGCCAAAACTGGAATAGCAGGGAGCACTGCATACATATTGTGTGCATGGCAGAGCTGTGCAGACACCCTGGGGAAGGTCCCTGGAGGCCAAACCATTTGCTAGGGAAGCTTCTGCAGTGGCACCCTCTTGTATGCCTGGCTTGAGCCAGTGGGACACAAGTGCTGTAGCTGTGGGTACATGCACAGGCTGCACAGAACCAAAACTAAACAAACCACAATTTATAGGTGCATGGGAAAAACCTCCAATTTTCACACAGGCATAGGAATGTGATTCAATCCTTCAAAATTCCATGTTTTGAGGATATATAATAATTTAGTTGGATACAACAAATCAACACTCAGAAAAAAAAAATAAAGGAAAAGAGAAAGGAAAAGAGAAAGGAAAAGCAGATAAATGTACAGAAGACATTTCCCTGTTCTTTCCTTCTCAAAAAACTAATGCTTCAGTTTCAAATAGCTGAGATTTATTTTATCATTTAATCACAGAATCATAAAGTGTTAAAGCTTGAAAGGGACCTTCAAGACTGTTAGTTCCAACCACCTATCATGGGCAGGCACACCTTATCAACCCGACCCTGAACACTGCCAGGGTTGGGGCATCCACAACTTCCCTGGGCAACCTGTTCCAGTGTCTCAGCATCCTCCCAGTAAAGAATTTCTGCCTAATGTCTAACCTAAATTTCCCCTATTCCAATTTGTACCTGCTACTCTTTGTCTTATCAGTACAGTTCCTAATGAAGAGGAAATCATGTAAAGTTTAACTGCAGCAAGTGACCAGCCATTCTATACAGCTAGAACTGTGCTCTCCTTCTGCATTACGCTTGTAGAAACCTACAGAGTAAGATGAGAGTCACATGGCAAGAGAAATGAAGTCATGAATACATTCCAGCTCCCAGCTGGGCTTGGGTAATGCGGTATCCCAAATTCTTAGACAAGAATTTAATTCAAGTTACATTTGTGAGTGCTGTCAGATATTGCATAATTTTCTTCTTTCTGGTTAATGCATGACCTCTTCTTTGTTATGCAAGTGCTTTAGTAGAGCAACCGTGTAAAAAAAACCAAAAAAACACAAGATCAAAAACCACTCAAGAAACCCCAAGACTCCCTTTCCATCCAAGCCACCACAAGTTTAAGAAAGGTTTATTGTTGCCTTGAAAACTCCAGAGTGTAGTCAAACAAAAAACAACTTTATGAAGACTTCACTCACTTCATTGAACAATATAAAACAATATAAAGGACTGGAGATGGATGCTGGGCACTCAGGTCATACCAGCAAGGCCTCTCTTCATTAAAAGGTTTGGAATCTGAATATCCTGCCTGTGAAACCCTTCCTAGGTAACACTCCCAGCAGGTAGTGTGTTTGACAGCACGGCCGCTTTCTGAAGCTGCTCTGGAAATGGAAGCAATGCAGTCAGGTCACCCCACTTCCAACCCAGCCTTACGCAGCCAAAAGTGACCATGGTCATTCTGTTCCTCAGCCCACACTAAGTCTCAGTAGCACAGTGTTACGATATGTGGAAATACCAGTTCATGGCAATCCTAACGTAGTGTTACTGCTCTCTTGGCAGCTCTGGGGAGGCTGAATCCAGCTGACCTTTGGCAAAGGCTGCCACATCTAGTGGACAAGTTTTGGCAGTGGGATACAGACAAGTAGGTTTAAAAATATTTGAGGTATTTACTTCCTCTTCCATAAAGGCACAGGCCCACAAAGGGACAGGGACACTCTGTTACCAAGAGTTACTGTGTCAGAGTTGTAAATTTGACACATAATTCACACAACACAAAAGCATGTTGCAAGTTACTGAAAATCAGCAGAATTAGAACTTTTTTTTCTTTTTAAAGACAAACTACCTGAGAAGAAAGGATTATCTATTGAGAGTTAGTGCCTACTTCAGTGTCACTGAAGAGCTAATGTCGCTGTTTGGAGCAGCAGTTCCCAAAGGTCTGTGGCTACCCTCAGTCAGCCTCAGCTCCAAGCACATTCATATCCATAGGCTGGACTGGATACAGGGAGAATCTGCAAACTTTTCAGGGGGGAAAAAGGGTTGAATGCTGGTGTCAAGCTCTGAGCCCACATGTAGTGAGGTAAACTAATAAAGCTGCCTCCAATCAGAGAGACTGGATGATTAAATTGCAAGGTCAGAGATGTTATTTAGGAGAGGAAAGCCCAGATCTGCCAAATCTATTCCATCTTATCCTCTTCAGCGACACTTGACATTCTGGCTGTGAATGCCCCCAAAGTAATCCATGCACCTATCAACTGAGATCTCATTCCTCATGCTAAATTCATGTGCTGGATAACAGGATAAATTTGGGAGCATGCACCTGATGCTTCCATCATGTATAATTTTTATATATAGAATATAAGCTTTAGCCAGGTAAATACTTGAACTGTGGTGAACTTGAAACAACCGAGCAGGGATCAGAGAGAAAGGAGCATTTCTGTTGGGAAGTTTCTGTCATTACGAGCAGCTGGCAACTAAACAACAACTAATCATTAAACTTCATAGGCCAAATTCTTCCTTACCGCTATTCAATTGAAACTGCTCTATAAGAAAATAAACAGGCCTTGTGCTGCAGAGCTTGACCAGCTCTAGTTTCAGTTTTGCAGCTAGTAATACTTTTTCTCTTCAAAAATGCTTAGTAGAGATTTTTTTCCATGCATTTCCATCACTCACACAACCACAAAACCACCATCAAGTTCTGCAAAATAGTACCTTCTGTTCACCAGAGGTCCCCGATTCAGATAGCAAAATTACCGTATTGTATAGCCAACCCCTATTTCAAAAGTAAATTGAAGACAATTCTTTAATTTCATTTCACAGCTGGCAAACCCAAGAGCCCACAGAGAGAACTGGTTTCTATAAATATTCATGTCTATAAATGCCAACTAAAACTTGGCCTAGAAGAGCATAATGAATTAAGAAACAACTCAGCAAAAAGACATCCATTCTCTCTAGCTCACCAGGCAGGTCTGCTGCCCTGGGGCCAGGGGCTCCACTCTGAATCTCAGCTCTGGAGCATACTGTCTGCTCTTTGAATATCAGCAGAGTTTTGAACCACTAGAGCACCTCTGTAGGATCCAGAAGCACAGTGGTCAGTTCTGCCCTCTGGTTCAAGCTGAAGGAGTTGTCCTGAGATATTTAGTGCAGTTACCTTAATAAAGCAAGATGAATCACACTGTCTTTAACTCCAGACACCCAGTCAGACATCTGAGATAATCACCTCATGTTCTGCTTAGAGTCAACAGAAGGAACATGACACCTCCAGAGGATCCTTTGCCTGATCTATTTCCAAATGAGGTGAATCCCCCTCCAAGAAGAGCATGGTAACTAACTTACACTTGTATGTCTTTTGCACGACTAGGGGTGTATACTTCAAGGAAGTCTTACACACATTTCTAGACATTTCACTGCAGCTGACTAACAAACCTTAATATATCGCCACTGAGAAATATTTTCAGTATTATGGGAAATACTTCTGTCAAAAAAGTACCTATTGAAGGATTTTCAGGATTGATGAGAGTTTAATTTTATGGTTTCCCTTCAGAAACTGTATCTCTATAGAAATGATGTATAAGAAAGCTATACATTCCAGTAAGCTATTTCTTTTAGGATTATTTCCTATTAAAAAAGCACTATTTGTTTCTCTGTTTATCTAAGAGACACATTGTCCTAGCATTCATGTCTGCTACTAACTCTTTTAGCATTGTTCTATGATGTTTATTCTTTTTCTGTTTTATTTTTTTCTGTCAATATATAATAATGACCATGCTAAATTTAAAAATAGGTTGTCAAGTTGGTCAAGAGACTATATCCTAAGTTTACACTAGTAAACAGCACAAAACCTTACCAGCAGGAGCAGAGTGGTAGAGTGAAATACTAAGCATCAAGGGCACAACTTTCACACTACCTTTTTTGTGGTTTTTACTTACAATTATGTCCAAAATGATCCTGTAGACTGAACTTGCATTAGCACTTGGAGTACATTAAATGAGCTCCTCCTTCTGCTCAGTTTTATCCCAAACAGAATCAGTTTATGTGCTCTGAGATCCAAACTGAACTGCAGAAATGCAGATGATCAAGACATTAATTTAAAAAGTGCATTCCAGCACTAAATAATGTGCTCCATAGTTTTTTCAGAAAAGACAACAAATCTGGAACACTGATGTGTGTTCTCCAGTCTTGTCACAGGACTGTGTCTTTTCAATTTTTGCAGTCAATTTCTGAAATTTTACCCCCCTTCAGTTTTGAAAAAAATAGGACATTCCACACCATTCACCTTATTTGAACATTTTTGAAGACAGTGAAAATTGATGGCAGAAGTCAACAGGGGATACATAATCCCTTCCTGGGAAGCAGTTTTACTGACATAGACCCACCTGTAGATGGATTTCTGGCCCTGTTTAAGGTCCTGGTAAACCTTTCACCACCTACAAGGTGCAAAGGTTTAGTCCCCGAAGTTTCCAGATGTACAAGCTGAGTTGTAAGGCTTCTAAATTCCTAGGACTCAAATCCTTGTGGTCATAATTACAGCTATAGTTTTGAAGACAACACATGCTCATACCCGACACGTACAAAGACGGGCATTCTTTCCTTGAGGTTAACCGCTTGTGAAGTTATTACATCCATTAGCAGAATTCAAAATCCTGTAAGAAAACATCTGTCACAAGAGACTCCAAAGAAATGTGCTAAGACATCTGAGAAAAAATAATCTGGTTTTGCAGTTGAGTACTTTAACTTTCTTTTTTTTTTGTAATGCAACTAATGCTTCAGACAAATTGGCCAAGAATTACCTTTTGAAGGTTGGTCCTTTCCTAGCTGACCAGCACAGTAAGTTTAAGTGATTGTCTTAGATAAACACAACTTTTAGATGGCAAACATTATGTTAGAAGACTACCACCACCACATGAATCCTTACAGCTAAGTTCCAAATGATCTTTTTGGTTTTCCAGCCTCCAAAGAGAAAGCTCATGGTGTTGCAAAGATGGCCTTTAACAGGACTTCAGCAATTCAAAATTAATTCTGTTAACTTACTGCACAAAGCCTCACTGCAATACCTGGGTTAAAAGCTGCATGAAGAAAGGGTCCTACCAGGAGCCAAGTGTCAGAGCAGGAGAATCCACAAGCCATGATTTTATAGCTGAGGCCACCTTGGAAACAGTCTCACTTACTGGAAAAATCACTGCTTCAGCGGCAACAGAAGCCTTGCAGAGCAAAACATCTTGAGAGGTTTGTAACACACTTAGATACCACTTCTCATCTTCACTTGCTGATGCCAGACTTGAGATAGCTGAAAATTACGGACTCTATAAACATGATGTATTTAGCCCACTCACAATATGGTTTTAACCCACACACAGTCTGGGTTTCTCAGCCAGGGAACTGTACCAGCTTCTAGTTCTTAACAAGACAGCTGGCAAGGCAGCACAAACAAGGACTTGACATGGGCAGTTGGCCACTAGTGAGATGTGGCTGTTACCCTGTTTACCTTGAATCCCTTGGACTGTAATCTAAATCAACCACTATGCCACTGATGTGTGAGGGATACAAGGAACTCAGGTTAAGGGAAGATCTGCAGTTAAAGACCTAGGTATGCTGTTCTGTTCTTAATGATAATGAAGGACACAAATTATGAGAGTGTACAACTTGTCAGAACTGAGATACAGCATCATGCGAGAGGAAAAAAAAATCTGACCTTTTTCTCTTACTGGAAAGTTTAATGGTCATGCTCTGATGATACCGATATTTTTAAAATAATTTAAAAGTCAAAGCTGTAAGAGAGCAGAGATCAGTACAGTTGCCAGCTGTATTCCTACATATAAGAAAACTTGTATCTTGGATCTGCTAGGGAGTTACTGCTACTCATGTTGCACTTTAAAGCATCATAGGAATATAGTGAAAAGCCATTAATAATATACAAAAAAGTCAAAGATTTACCTGAAAAAAGCATGACATAAAGTAATTCATACTGAAAATTCTTGGAGAAGAGACAAACTAGCCATTAGGAAATTAAGTATTTAGGAAAGTCCAGTGTGTTGCATAATCCTGCATAATACATCTCATAGAGATGTGGGAAAGTGCTCTTTAAGCTTTTTGGTGATAACACAAACTTTATGAAAATAAACCTATTTATCTAGACAATATTAAGGCAAAGGCCAGATCTCACATGTCTCTGTAATGCAAGGTATGCGTCCATTACCTTGGCAGAGAAAAAAAAAAAATCACAGTCACATGACAGAATTAGCAAACACAATCATTTTCCAAGCAATTGTTTGTTGTTTGAAATTTACTCGCCCAGACTAGTGAGTTTGCAAAACACACATTTCACAGAAGACAAGAATGATTCGTATCTGACTCACAAGCAAAGAAATGCCAACGTTTGCCAAATTTTTGCCTTGACAATACTAAAAGCGCCCTCAAACCAATACTGCAATATTATCCAAAGGATATTTCCCAGCAAAAGGCACAACTAAAGTATGAGAAGACATGAGCTGAAAAGCATCACCCAATCTAGTCAAGCAGCCGAGAATTTTTTAAACTTTTGTGTCTCTGGAAATCTGAAGTCTCAAAAAGATTAAGCCATGCGAAAGAAAAAATCAGAAGAGTTGAGGGTGATTACAACCAATTAATTCACAAAACAACAGAAATCAATAGAGAAAAGTGGAGATCACAGTACAGAAAGAATACTTAACGCATGGACTAAACAAAGGGGCAGAAAAAAAGACTGATCTTACAGCAACACAAAAATCCACTTTGCACGGAAATATGCAATTTGAGCATTTTAAACCTACAATTTACATTCTGTATTCAAACGCGAGAACAGAAAGATGAGCGAGCGATTTCTGTTTGCCTTGCAATATCCGAACCGCAGAAAAACGTTTCAAAAGCAGCACAATTCAGCGGACCCAAGCAAGAAAAAAATCCAAACCATGAGTAATTACACAGAGCAGCTGAAGGGTAGGTGGATGCGGGCTGCTGCTAATGAGCGTTAACCCTTCGGCAGCCGGAGAGCACCGACCCGCTGGTACGGGCGCAGCCGCGCATCCCGGGGGGCGCTGGGCCGCCCGGCGCCGACACCTCCGCGGAGAACGGCCCCGAGGGAGGCTGCGAGCCCCGCGGGGAGCGGCTCCGCTCGCAACAGATGGGAGCCGTGCCACCACCCCGGCCGGGGAAAGCGCTGGGGCCGGACGGGAGCCTCGGCTCCGTCAGGGCGCGCAGCCGAGGCGGCCCCGCTCCGCGGGCACCGAGGGGCAGGCGGCGACCCCAGCTCCGCCA
>WBMY01010446.1:266885-309420 GCA_013397315.1 Donacobius atricapilla | reverse complement strand
AGCCGGTCCCGGTCTGTCCCCCTGCACGGAGCCGGTCCCGGTCCGTTCCCCCACAGGCAGCCGAGCCCGGTCCGTTCCCCCACAGGCAGCCGGTCCCCGCTGCTCGCCGCGCACGGGTGGCGGCGGAGGGGCGGCTGGTCCCGCACTCCCGGCATTGATCCCCTCGAAGTTTCTTGGGGCTCGCTTCTAAACGCGATTCAAAGGCAACGGACTTTGCCGTCTCCGCTCACCCACGGGCAAAAATAAATAGCAATGTGCAAATAACAATCGATAATGCAAACAAAATAGCTTTCTGCTCGGGTTTATTCAGGGGGCATGCTTAAATACAGCGCTATTTATTTGTAACTCGTGAGTTGGTGTACACAATTTTAACACCAATCAGCAGGCACCTCACTACTTCTGTTGAACCCTGATGAATTTTCCGGATTATGGATTAGGCAGGTCTAAGAAAGTTAATACAATGTCTATGAACCAAATTGTGTTTAAACTGCTAAACTGTAAGAGCATTACAAACCTAATAGTATAAACTGTATGGTAATATTAATCTTATTTCTGTCTTTAAATAGATCAGAGAGCAATTTGCATACGGAAATGTCTTTATGGAGGAATTAACTCCTAACCTCAGTAGAATTCCGAGACTCCAGCTGAAAGGAAGCTTATGCAAAATGAACATGTGCATCATTATTCCAAACGTGAGCGCAGATGTGCGCATTTACATCCATTAGCAGATTCAGAGAAGGACTGGAGAGCTGAGGGAGTAGCAAGTCACCAAAGAGCTTCCTAGAAAATGGAACCTTGCAAGCTAGACCTTAACGTTCGCAATAAACACTATAATAACAGCCTTAATCAGTAATGAGGACTGACTGTAAAAAGAAAAAAAAATAAAGTTGCAGTTTTACTCTTCTCTGGGTGAACTAAGAATTTTTAAAAGTGCAAAATCACTGGGAAAATCTCAAATGCTAAGTGCAAGATAACCATGTAATGACAACTGGCGTTACCCTCAGCAGCTTAGCACGTCTGGTTCACCTGGTTGCTTTGAAGGGGATCCTGGCAGGACGGTGTGGGCACACACATTGCAGAGAACACTCGAACCGAAGCCCAGAGCGCCGCAGCATGAGCCGGGGACATCGTGTCCCAAAGCACCGACACGAGTGCCAGCTAGAGGTGGCTGGGAGAAAACCGCGCACAACCCGCACATTCCCGGACGGGACTTGTGGATCCTGTCTCATCCAGCAGGAGAAGACGTTGATTGCCCAGACAAAGCAAAGCACCTGGAAGATGTTTAGCTGAATAATCTGCCCATGGGCGCAAATGGGTTGAGGCTGGGTGTCAGACTCATTTACATGTGTACAGGGTAAATTCAACAAGGACACGGATAGTTCTACTCAGGTACAACTGGTGTCTTTGTTTCTTCTGAGGATTATTTTATGACTCAAAAGAACTACAGATTAGCTTTCCGACTGCTTCCCTTTATCTTCCCCATCTTTAATAAATCCAGGATCCAGAATAGCATTATTGACCTCTGATGTACTGTCCTGTCAAAGATCCCGGCTAGAAAGAGACTTGAAGGCCATCAATCCTTCCTTGGTTTGGTCAAGTCCTGAACCCCCTTTCTTCTTTTGCTTTTTCCTCTTGTTTTCTGAATAAAAGTAAAAGCTACTACAGAGTAACTTTTCACAACAGTATTTGAACTTACAGTCACAAAGGCAGTTACAAATGCTGTCCCAAACAGTCCAACAGCAGCAGTGGTTGCTGTATCTTCCATTGTTAAAGAACAAAGCATGAAATGTTATCCATCAGGTTTTAATTAAGACCTAGCACCAGAAATATGTTTTCCATCTTTACTTTCTTTTCACTCCGGAGCATATTTACTGATGGCCTTTAGATGGTTTAAGGGCTGAGTAAAGGGATGTTTCCTAATTTAAGAAATCATTAAAGGAAAAAAGGCTTGCATATATCATGCTTTTTAACATTTTTTCCTCTTTTATGCAGATTACCAGGCTTAAATTTGCTCTTGCACCAATTACTTTTTCTGGTATTAGGTAAATTGAAGTTCCTGTATTAAGCATCCTTTTTAAAAGGAGGAGGAGGAGAGCAAAAACATGTTCTACCAGATTTGATTCTCTTACACTATTTATTCCATCCAAGTTAGGACATTATTACCACAACATCACACAACTCTGTTTAGTACTATTATTCTGTTTGGACTTGCAAGAAATTTTTGCTTTATATTTCTGAAGCTCTATTACTTCAGAAGTAAGATCTAGTAAGATCTGGAATGGAAGGAGTAGGAGGTAACATACCTGATACAGGTTCCGGTATTTTCTTGAGTCTTCTCAGAATCAAAACCACAGAAAACACTTTTGGTCAGCCCTGCATGGTCAGGCAGTTGAATTTAATGGTCATTATAGGTCCTTTCTACTGAAATATTCTATTACATCAGAGAGTCAAACCCCAAATTATTCTATTTAAATAAGTATATTCAATTTCTGGTTGAACACTGCTGTTCCCACAATAGAAAGAGAAGTTAAATTATACTTGAGCATTATTCCCCACCATAGTAAAGATATAGGGGGAAAAAAATAGAATTTAAAAAATCATACTCCAGAGAGTCTCATTTGCCTGCTTCAGATAGTTTGGGTTTGAAGAACAAAGATTATATTCTTCCATTTTCTAGAATATGGCAATATTAACCATATTAGCCATAAAAATACAGCATTCTATTCTTGATATTCTGACTGAGGTTGAAGATGTATTTATGATATGATTCTACAGGGTTAGAGCGTGTGAAGTCATAACTATAAACACATGTACTGAATAACTAATTGCTAGAATGATCCACATTCTAATTGATTGTGAATATACACACCACCTGACTTTCTGTTCTTTCAACCAACTAGGGTTTTTAAAGTTAATATTCCATTATAAAGATATTAATAATTCATTCTATCCTGGAAAATGATGCTATTTTATTCCAGTACAAAACCATGATTCTCATGCAAGCTTTACTGCAAGTTTAATTAAATTCCTCAGTTAACAGAATTCAATATATTTCATCACATAAATGAGGCAGTGTGACTTAACCCTTAGTGATGTGCCAAGAGAGGCTCAATTAAAAGCGCACGGAAGCACTTCAAGGTTTTCTTTACCTGTCTGGACCTGCTTCCAGAATTAAGTCTGTACTTCACATATTTCTTTATATTGTATCACGAAGTAGTTTCACAGGAGTGCTACTTCGCAGCCAGTGAGCTGACACTGACACACAGAGCAGTAGGAGAAAATAAACGTGTAGTGCCAAATGATTATTGGCTTAACTCCCTCACCTGGGACCATGTGCACACACCTGAGTGGTCTTTGCTCCAGCTGCCACAGCCCAGCCTGGAAGATCACATACTTCAGGAGAGACTCGTTCAACTGCACATCTCAGTTATGGCAAGATTAGTGTAAAACTAATATTGCTGGGACAAACGCACTATTTCCAGCATGGCAGCCTATCACCTTCACTCCCCCTTCACAGACAGTATTTTCCTCACAGGACATTTCCCAATGACCAGACACCTTTGTTTTGCCATCTAACAGCACCCAAAATTACCAGTACCTGCAGAGCTTGTCCTGCCTGCAATCTGAGCAACTGAAGAGTTTGTAGAATAGCAGTGCCAGGAGTGTAATGGCTAGTGGAGAAATGTGGAAGCATCAAATGCTTAATATAAGCATAGGGAAAGCTAAAGGCTTATCAAACATACTCATTTTGAAAGCTTCCTTCTCTGTAACTGCAAGAAAGTCTTCATGATTTGGCATTTAGAAATCCCAAGGAGACAGTGATAATGAATATTTTATTTGCTGTGTTTAAATAAGGAGTAGTATTTTAAAATGACAGAGAATATTGTTTGTTCTAGCACCTTTCACAGTGCCAAATGGGATTAATGAGACACTAGATCTGCAATCTTAAAGGGGATTTATTTTGAGTTTACTTTTCTATTAATTTTCAGTATTTACCATAGAATTTTTCAGTTTTCAGTCAAAGGATTACTTGCAAACTGTTTACTCTAAACGTGAGAGCTGTATTTTATGATGCTGAGCTAGTATCATCAGAAACACAAGTATTTAGTATCAATCTATCTTTTGGAACTGAACTAAGAACGGTATACGTAGTGAAAAGTAAACTCTTTAGGGCTTGCAAACCCAAACAAAATAATTAGGCCAATTTTTCAAAATTACATGTGCAAAAAACCTGAAGTAGTTTTTGTGTCTCTATGGAGCTATTCACTGAATACACAAGATAGAGTAGGCAAACAGTTAATATACAACGTTCAGTTTGTTAGTTGAGAGATTACATCAATGAAGAAATCCTTCTTTCTTGCTCTGTTTTGAGAAGTTCCTACCTACTTGCACCCTTTCTTTTCCAAAAAATCGGGCTCCTAGTAGAGAGCTCAGTAAGGCTGTTAGTTTAGCAGAGAGGCAGGAAAAGCCAACACAGCTGCATGCAGTGAGATCACCACATTTATCTCACTGGGTCTGAATTCTCTTACTAGAGTCACCTCCCTTCTGTGCAATGTTTCCCAGATTTCAACAACCAAGTCAAACACGGAATTATTTGTAAAAAATATGAAATCCTTTACTTCTCCACTTACAGCTGAAGAGTAACATAACACTGGATTCCACAAGAAAATATATACATATCTTGGTGTTGCTATTCTTCCTAATGGACGCTCCAGTTCTATAATCAATGTGATGAAAACTAGAGATGAAACTAAATAAAACCTGAAAAGAAACAACTCAAGTCCTCCTGATCTCACAGCCCCAGTAATGAAGGTAACAAAATCATTTTGGAAAACTAACATGTAGATTTTGTCAGGCCTTCAGCCTTTGAATTCAAAGCTGGATGATTGTTCAAGAAGTATCTGTTATAATGCAAAGTTATAACCCTTAAACTGGAACATTTAACATTTAACATCAACTATA
Organism: Donacobius atricapilla; assembly: GCA_013397315.1. NCBI lineage: Eukaryota > Metazoa > Chordata > Aves > Passeriformes > Mimidae > Donacobius > Donacobius atricapilla. The sequence goes on along the minus strand of WBMY01010446.1, from coordinate 304,458 downwards.
ATAATGACTTCAAAGTCTTTGAAGTGTGTTTGACTTTATCACATATTCCTTTTTAATACTAGCAATGCAAATTGGCTTTTCCTTCTAAATTGCTGTTGACTAGATCTGGGAAACTTTCCAAATACTAATAAGAATAACAACAATAATAAATTATTTAGAAGTGTCTAAAATGCCATTTATTAGTAGAACTTCAATATATAGCAAAGTCTGGAGCCTAACGAACATTTAAGTATGATTGGACAGAAACAAATAACGTAAAATCTTTTCAGTTACTGTTTTCAAGCTATTTGAATACCTCAAATACTGCACCAGATGATCTCAGTGAGAAATGATTAAAAAAAAAAAATTTCTTCATCACCTGTTGCTAAACGTTTTCACTTATTTTTGTGGGAAAGGTTTTGTACTCTAAGAAAATATGGATTTAACTTTGCAAAAGAGGCCGCTCTCCTGGAAGCTGTGCACATAATATTCCAAACAATGTTGGAAGTCAGTCTGGCACATTTTAGGATGATTTACATACTACAAAAGTTTTAATAGTCACGGGAAGGTAATTATTTACCAGGTCTTACCAGAAGCTACAGTGATTTTTAATTTTTAACTTTTGCTCCACAAATATGAGAGAAATAAGAGTACTGAATTATTTAATTAAGTTTCCAAAGCTCCTGCGACCAAGGATTTCTTATATTTCTGTGTATGTGGGTATATACACACACACTCACAGACATACACACGTTCTCCCAAGATATGACAGTGATTCAAGGTGTGGAAGTTACTCTAGTCCCCATCTTTGAGACCTCAAGAATTTTACATATGCAAGTTGCCATTATTGTCTAACACCCCCTTGTGGCTACACACACCCCAGGTACAACATTCCCCCCCACCCCACAAAAGCAATTAATTAGAAGCAATAAAAAAAGTTTGTATGAATCTCATACAGAAATGGAGCCACATTTGTAACAGATGCGAACTAGAACAACTAATTTTACTGAACAGCCTGTGTTTAGGAGGCAGAATGAAGAAAAACAAGCATATAAAAATATAAGGAAATACAGCAAATGATTGACAGCAGAATTGAAGAGCTATAATTTCAGTATTTTACAACACAAAAAACTGTTATTCTTCGAAGTTGTTTTCAAAAATCTGGAACTGCAACCCATATTACATAGAAAGCTCAAAAAGTTGCGTACCAAATAAAAATGTGAGCAACCCATCTCTGTAGAAGGTAAATGACATCTCTCTCTCTTACTACCTGAAGTGCAACTACAGTGGTACTCCATCTCCACTTACTTTTCTTTCTGAAAATAAATTTTAAGACTATATGTTACAGTTTTCATTATCTGGATAGATGGTACACAGCCCTCCCTCATCCTTGGCTTTAGAAGAAGTTGATTACAATTGTCTGAAGATTTTTGCCAGTAAGTAGGCTACAGTGACTTTTTTTCCCTCAATTATTCTTCATAAAAAAAGGAATCAAAGTCATGACTCAGAGAAATCATTAAGATCACGACAATTCAGAGAAGAGGAAGAACATTTTGTCATTATACCAAGTAACACATTCTAATCAAACAGGCCTTGTAGGCTTAGAAATTATACTCTCTAATAATATTTTAACTGGTTTTAGTCTCAAGACTAAAATACAGAGAATACAGCAATATAAAACCAAAACCAAACAAAATATACTAGTTTTCAATGAACATTATCCTGGAGCTTTATTTAACAAACAAGCAACAGCAATCCCCAACACTCCCTCACACCTCATCACACATTTACCTGGTACTCAATTCCCTCCAGAGAACACAGCTCCACAGGGACTACAGGCTACAAACACAATAAAGTATCTATACTTGACCCTACCTCAACTGAGTATGTCAGCAATCACATCTTAAATAATGGACTTTTTTGGAAGGTGAGGGATGACCTCACTAAGCTTGAGCTTTGTTAGTCAAACTCAAGCTCGTTTTAATACCCGAAGTTCTGCTTTTACCTGCAACAAGTGCTATTGGCAGGAGCAGACAACAGGGAAAGCCTCCAAGTACTTAAGGAAACTACGTTAATTTGGGCTGATGCTCAGGACCACTTACCTACTGATGCCTTTCCTAGCCATTACTGCTCCCCCCACTGCCCTTACTTTCCTTCTCCCCAATGGACAAGCAACACTGGAAAGCCCATCAAATTAATGAATTTAACAAGGGAGGACTTGGTCTCAACAGGTGGAGCCTGAAGGGATGAATGGGTCAAAAATGGCCCGAAAAGCAAACAGATCTGTCACCTTGGAGTAGTCCCTCCCCAGTATCTGTTCCAAGTGACTGAATCATCCCTGTATCAGTATTGAAAAGGCGGTGGTAAGTCTAAAGTTACTTGAATCACACAGCAGTTCTGTGCCTACCAGGCATGCTACAAATGCTATTTACACTGTCACACACATACACAGAGAGAGGGCAAGTTTATAGTGTAACTGAAGACAAAATGCAAAATGATCCATTCCCCCTTTCTTTGCCCTTCTTAAGAAATGGAAGTGAAAATATGAGAATCCTTATAGGAAGGGATGCATTGAACAGTGGCATATACCAGTGCATATGACTAGCAATTCACATCTTCTGTTATCATAACCACTGTGAACACTGAGGGTAACCACACAGGTGGTATCTTTATTTCACAAGATTAAAGATACAGTACAAAATGAATCTGTACATCTTTCTATTAACAGAATTTGTTTACACAATTATATTACATTTGACCAGCCTTTATACTGATTTTAAATACAAAATAAATTTACAAAACTCCTACAAGACCCTTTAAAGAACTGTAGCTGATAAAAACAAAGGGTTCCCCCCAATAGTCCCTATTTGCCATATGCATTTGCAGTAGTTCAAATCAAACTAAATCTTTTCAGTTTAATATTCTCTGAAACAAAAATAGAATTTCAGTTCATTGTTGCCTATCTAGAAGGAAAGCAACTTGCAAAGGTGAGTGTAATCCCCTTTTATAGGCCAAAATTAGCATATAAGAGGTGAAAATTAGATAATGCATAGTCTTAAAAAGTCCTTTCACAAGCCATATCCTAATGTTCTCCTCCCAAATAAATACATTTGATAGTTTTTGTTTTGTTTTTAATAAGAGTAGCTGACTTATGGAAGATGACTAAAAAGTGAATAAAACTATCTCGCAAGAGTCTCATGGGGATGTTTGTATCAAAGGCCTTACCTTCTATTACACTGTCCCATCATGAACAATATAAAGCAAGAAAATTATTTCAACAGACAGCTCTGGGACAAGTTTCACCAGTGATGAACTAAAATCCTGTTTTCTCAACAGTTCAGCGTTTCTTTGAACCAGCAAGAGCAGTAATGTCTTTGATTAATAATTTGAGATGCAGAATAATGCGTTTCTCCATATTTTCCCACAGTTTTCCTACAAATAAAAACACCACCAAGAACACTTACTGTTCTGTAGTTCCATTTTCTGTGCAGGGAAAGAAGAACATGTCTATGAGGGTCAAACAGGCAGGCTCTGGCCTATGTTACTACACACAAAAAATACAACTTTTCCATTCAAACCATGCTGAACACACCCAGAAAGGCTTCTCTTAAATCAAATTTCCCTTCTAAAATACTCCTGCATATAAACTATAACATAACCTGTGTGCTACCAAAAGGGAAAAGTACTTCACTGCAGTAAACAGAGCAACTCACCTTGTTTAGGAAAAAGATGCCCGATAAACTGACTGCACAACAAGGAACATATTGCTAGTAAGAGTTAAATATAGTTTCCTCAAAATGCAAGTTTCAGAACAGAGTAGTAAGGGATTGTCACAAAAACTTAAGTCCTGTTGTAGATAACTGATTTAGAAAACTTATTCATTTCTTTAATCCCTGAGTTAACTTGCCATTATTTATGGTAAGTACCTTTTTTCTTCTACCACCACATTCAAATGAATGTCATTCGAAAAGTTAGTGGTAGTAATTTGGTGGAAGGGGAAAAAAGCAGGAGAAAGACTTCCTTATTGCTCCTTCAAAAAGCATTTTTTTTTTTAAGTAACTTACTGATCTTCAATTGTTTTCTTCTGCTGATTTCATGGATGTAAAAATGCATCAGATTCATCAAAAGTCATCTATAAGACTATCATATAGCAGCAGTGATGAGAGATTCTCATGCAAATAGAATGGAGCTTTTGGAATTTAGTTCTAATAGATCAACAACCAAAACATTTTAATAATGCAGTAACAAAACGGTTAAATTACCTAAGAGAGCAATACCAATGAACAAATGGTATTTAACTGAAAAACATTTTCTATATAATCTTTAATTTACTCATGCCAAGCTAAAAAAAGAGTTATTGACACAGGCATAATATTTCACAGGGAGTGTTCAGAAGTCAGAGATATCTTAGAAATGCAGCTGGGGAATGCTGTACATGTAAGACACTGTATTTTAGTTCAATACTGTTTCATCTGCTAATGATGATTAAGACTGGACAAGACATTCCTCTACTACACACTGCAACCCTCCACACTAAAATTAAAGATTGGTCTTAATATGACCAGCATAAGCATTGTGAAGTACTGAGTCCTGCCTATAATACTAGTACCTTTAATACTAGTAATCCATGACATTTCCATTTACAAAGGAAGGGGTTGCTCATCTTTTATCCCAAACTAGAGATCTATTGCGCAGTGATCTCCTTGCAAATGTACCAAGTATGAAACCATACCAAAATCTCAATCCTAAATAAAGTGTATTGATATGTTGTTGCCAATACACCAGAAAAACATTTGCATGAAAAGAAGCCCTTAACCCTTTAAACACAACAGCTTTTGTCAGAAAGCAGCTAAAGCCTCCTCATTTGTATTCATTCAGCTTTATGATAGTATATTCAGAGGGTTTAATGCTAGTACAGAAACCAATATTTAACTACCATTGGTAAATAAGAACAGACACTTCTGCATTTCGTGCTTCTAAACTATTCCCCCACTGCTTCCCACCCCCAGCCCCAGAAATTATAGTTCAATGAAAACCATCTCTAAGTGAAGATTCCTCTTGCAGTCTTAAATCACCAGTCCACAGGTCACATTCTTTAGACTCATTAAAAGGCCTTTACACTGACCTGGTGGCATCAAGAAGCCACTAGTCTTCTTTCTCTTTGGATTTTCTTGTTACAAGGGGTCCTCAAGACGGCACAGCCGGAGACATTCCTCTGACCTTCCCCTGTGCCAGGTACGAGAGAGGTCGGCGACAGCCAGAGCACCCCTGCAGCTCTGAAGTAGCATCACTGACATGAGCCCATGCCCTTTTGTAGAGAGTATGCATTTTTGTGGCTCTTTTTTGTAGATGCATTAAGCAGATGCATGAATGAGATAAACATTTTTTCTTGCAGTGCAAATCACTGACAGGATCGTTGAAAATTAAGCACAGAACTTTGGGCTCTAAAGCAAGTCAGCTAACTCACAGAGATTTCTGGCTCTCTCCCTTCAGTGTGCGCAGTAATACTGGTGCTTTCTGCCACCTAGATGCAGCCTCTTAGTAAAGACAAATTGAAATTTAGGAACACAACCAATATGGTTTCATGTCACAAAGGATTGCAAACTACACAGGCTCCTGAAAAGTTTTAGAAGTACGTGAGATCTGGGCGCTGTGTGGGCTGTTTCCAACTGACGAGCTTTACAGACCCAATGTGTCCCACTCTACCTCACAGGCTACATACTGACTGCTGAGAACTGCCTAAGGGGAAAGGAAGGAGATACTCAAACCAAAAATGCACAAATGGAGAGTGGCATGTTTGCTGGTTTAGTTTTACAGGGTTTATCAATAATCTATGTTAAATCATCCAAGACAGCCTAAAAAACCAAAGTGGAAGAAATGCTAAAAAAAAAAATGAAATAAGGACTATAGAAATACTTGGGATGTGGGTCAGAATTTAAGTTTCTACCAACTCTAATCTTTTCAGAATTTGCATATAGTTCAGGTTCTGGGAGTTAAAATTTGCCATAAATTTGTTATTATAACTTTTATAAAGGGCAACTGCTATCAAGCAGGCAAAAACCTTCTCCTACTAGACTTCTGTCTCTCTGGGAGATGAAAAGGACTCTGGATAAAGAGGAACTAGATACAGCAGGCAACATTTTGTAGTAGCACTCTTGTGTTTCCATGAAAAAAGCCATAGTGTTATTCCATTGGCACTGAAATAACATTCAAATCAGTTTCAAAATAATTTTCTTATCCCTGAAAAAAGGCATCATTCTAAGCAGCTTTCAAACTTTTTTTTAAACTTCTTTGTGCCTCTTTTGGGGGAGGGACTGTTGATCCAAAGTCCTAATTCACAATGAAAATTGTTCCTTTTGCAAAAATCCAGTTCTTTCACGGAGGCTCTTGTTGCTATTGTGGCGGTTGATGCTCTGGGGGCGGTTCTTGTTGAGGCACAGCCGGCCGCAGTCCTGCTGGTCTGGGAATTGCTTGGTGTTGCCTTTGTCTGTAAGCTATAATTGTTCCCAGGAGCAAGGCGATGATAGTCATAAGGTAGAGGTCCCACTCAGGTCCCAGCAGCTGGTCCATATCAATATGTGAGAACACTTCTCTTATCTAAGAAAGAAAACGTCCACATCATGTCAAAGAACACAAAAGGGAAATTACTTTGATTTTATATTTGACTTGTAACACTTTTCATGAACTAGTTTTAAAACTTAGTGGCTCTCCTCCTCTCTGAAAAAATAGTACCACATCAGTGACATTCTTGTTTTCCAGCAACTAACATACCACTAAGAGCCATATTATAGAGAATGAGGTACTCTATTTGCTATTTTAGAGATGAAAGTTCTCACTATGGAGTTTTGTGGCTTTCCCATGAATGACAGGACATTAAGCCCCAGGACACTTGTGGTACAATGCTGAGATTTGTGTAGGTAATGGACAGGGAAGTTAAAGTAACTTATTGTTAGTTTTGATTGAAGCGCCGTTTTGTAAAACTCCATTTGCACGAGGATTAGCCAACACGCACTTTGATGCTTCCCTACTGTATCCTGTATCTATCTGATGATACCACACAGTCACTGGAAATTTAAAACTGCAGCAGCAGACTTAAAACTAGGAAAAGCTGTGTCCTGCATACTAGCTTCCGTGAGTGCTAGGTGGGCATTTGCCCAATTGACTTAAGAGTATTTTGACTGTTCTCAGCCTCAAGACTACTATATAATTTGTCAAGCTCTGCTGAATTGCCTGAAACTGCATTTGCTCAAAGTGGTAATAGCTTCCATACCATTTTGATTTGTTAACTAATCCAAAAAGGCAGTAGGATGTCAGAACACTGAGAAATATTGGAAAGACTTCACTTTGATTCCAGACAAATTTTTTTTCCAGGGCCATCACCCAGTAGAAACACTACAAAATATCTAAACTATCTAATACAAATACATTTTCCCCCCACCAGAGATCAAACACAACTCTAATGGGGTTGTCACAGCTGAATATAAATAGCATGAGAATTAGATATATATATTTTTTTTCCCTGAACAATTATGTCAGTTAAATCTGCTTCATTTTGACAGCAGATGGTCATGGATTAAAACAGTCAAATGGTTTTGAGAAATTCTCTTCAAAGGAAGAACAGCACAGAAGAGCACTGCCTGTGCACATTTCAGTTTCACAGAGTTGCACAAATAGGAAACAGGAATGAAAGCTTCAGTGACTTTCTTGATATGCAACAGTAGAAAACAAATTTATCTGAAGTCTGCAGAAGGCTCAAGCAATACTTCTACTTAATTAAGATTACAAATTGAAATCTTAAGATTACAAATTTCCTTTTAAAAACGGAAAACACATTTGCTGTTTTCTTTTAATTCTGCATTACTTACATTGATTTCCCGTATGTACTGCAAGGAATAAATCACTCCAAGCTTGCAAAGTGCTAGGAAGACTGGAACCTGAGCATCTGGGCTTGCTTCAGCTGCCATGTCATAGAATCGTTTTGCAAGATGAATATCCTAAAGTTAAGAAAATTCAAAGCTCAGTTTTGAAGAGCTTGAAAGCCATATTTTTTTTTTCCTGAGATATGTTCACATTTGAATATACAAGTAAATGGAAGCTTCAATTTGAGGATGAAGGTATTTAACTGATGCTAGAGTTCAAGCTCACAATCTGGTTTGTAAGGGAGAGATTTAAAGTACACATCCCGTTCTTCAAAACACTAATCCCCCAATTTTGTAACATACTACAGTGCTACTACAGTTTATATGTCCCATCCAGAAGCCTCTAGTGGTAAAACACGCTTCAGTAGCAGACGTCCTACTACATCAGGAAATATGACTTTTAACTGTCAGTCATTTTCAGAGGTGCTCAGAATTCAGCTATTTCCATTCTGTGAAAGGAAAGCCAAATACTCTGCTTCATGCAGAACTCAGTCTTAGCCTTTTCTAGAACATCCTGGCCCAGTCCCTAGGCTTATCTAATCAGTCCTGAATCTCCGTCTTCTCATCTTACAGTTGTTAAGTTTCAGAACACAGAAAGCAAAGACATTACACATTCAGAATTACTAAGACTGGTTTTATACATGCAGTTTCCTTACTTAGACATTCTCACTGCTCCTTTCCTACATCCATGTTAACAATCTTTATTTCCCTTGCAATTCAACATTTCATTCCATGATGGATCTGAAGGAGGGAAAGTATTATTCCTCTGCATAAGCAAGGCTACATATACACATCATGACCTGCTGTGCACCATTTTTGGCTTCCTGTGGGCAGCCACCTCTGCTTCAGGCTGGAGAATACTTGGTGCAAATGATGGCATTAGGAATCATTTTTCTCATCATGCTTAACATGATGCAAGAACCTTTTCAAACTTTTAATTATTTGATCTAAATTGTGTTGCATTCAAGACAGAAACAAAATTAAAAGGCCCATGCCTGAAAGAAATTTTTGTAAGGAAAGCCTCCAACTTTAGAACTGTTGCTTTTAGCCATGGACTTATATTCAGAAGTTAACTATTTTTGAGGGCTCAGTTACAAAGGGAAAACTATCTTAAAGTAACATTTGAAAATAAACTTTAGAAAAAATGCAGTTTGTGTACTGTATTGTCACTTCTACATGTAGGTCATTAAGCATTTTTCAGATGTTGATCGCCTGATGCTGCTGAAGTAACAATACTGACCTATTATTTGCTCCACATTTTTCTCATATTTTGTCAAGAAGCAAAAACTGGTCTTTTGATAGACCAACAGAATAATTAAAAGGCACATACAGAGACAAAAAAAAGTTGAAGATCACTGAAAATAGAGAAAACGTATCCATTTCCTACAGTTTCTGGTGACGTTATTATTAAATTCATATATTACACTAAGGTAGGCTGCTTAAAATTAGTATGCAATTGCCAATTGCATTATTTTGACACATACAGGAATATGTTGCTCTGGATTCCGTAAGAATTAACTCATGGCCAGCAACACACCACAGGCTTCCCAGGAGAACCAGATATGCTGTCTTCTTTAGGCGAGGCAGCTTGCCTAACTTGAAGAACCACAGCTGATTTGGTTGTGGTTATGCTTTGTTACCTTGTTTTTAAAATATCATGATACAGGAAACAATTTAACCAATGTTTCAGAGGACCAGAATAATCCCATACTAAAACACCATGAGCCTTGAGTTGATTTGCATTTCACTACCCTTCAAAGCCTTGAAAGCATTACTGAACCATATGGCAACTCTTTTTGCCAATATTCATAATTTTGGGCAAATGTTTCTTCCCTGTCTATGCATCATTACTTCACACAGTTAAGCGTCAAGTCAATATACTTGTCCATTGCTTACTGGTGAATGCACTGGGAGACAAGCTAATTCCAATTAGGCGGTTATATAGTACCCAAAGCCCATTAGTAGTTACAGACTTGACTGAATATTTGCAAACAGACTCTAACAAAGCAGACTCTGAATCTACATCTTACTCACCTGCTTGATGCCCAATCCCTTCTCATGCATGTAGCCCAGATTAAACATTGCTTGAGCACTGTGCTGCTGTTCTGACGCCAGTCGATAGTGAATAAATGCAGTTTCGTAGTCGACATCAGTGCCAAACCCATAAAAATGGTAATCTCCAAGTTTAATTCTTGCAACAGTATATCCTATAAATAAACAATAAAAAAGGATAAAATAGCTAAGCAAAGAAACTCTTTTGTCTTCCTATGAAGATGCAGTAGGGGCGTTAGTATTACTTTTCAGTTTGTACAAACTGTTTACCTTTCACCACCCCCTGACACAAATAGTTTTTAGTTTTTAAATTTGGTTAAGCTAACCAAAATACAACCAATTTCTATTTGCAGGTAAGACCTTTTCCTCGTAATCCTACCAACATTTTTATTGCTAGGAAGTGGTATCAGCTAAAAAACCCATAACATGTTCATAATCAGTCACTTATTACAGAAAAACTTTTCATTTGCTATATGGCCTTTAAAGGATTCAACTTTTTTTTAAAAGCAGTGGCCCTGGAAACTTGAAAAAGAGCGTCTCATCATCCATTTATCATCTCAATTTCCTAACTTTCAACTAAAAGCCTTGAAAGTCTGAATTTGCATGGTACTCTTGCTCTAAAGCAAATAAACTAGTAGACATATTAGTGTAGATGCATGCATACATTTGGAAGTTAGACACCTCAAGGTATTTCATCATTAAGTTCACTTTTTGCTTATTTTAGAGTAAGATCACAAGCACCAGAGTTTGTGTTATTTGGACATCAAGGCTGCCTTCTTCATCACTGGATTCTGCTTAATTTGAATAGGAAATTTTATTTCTTATAACTGATGAAAAGTAACAAATTACTCTTATGAATTTTGGATCTATTTTTCCAAGCAGATGCAGTTTTAGAAAAGTCAGTGTAAACATTACTAATGTTGCTTAACACTGCTCTACAATTCCACAGGCAACAGCAAAAGAAACACAGAGTACATTTGTATTTTAGTCCTTTTAGTCTTCAGAATCACAGAAAGGCTCAGACCTGCAAGGGTATCGTAATGACACTACAGCTAACAATAGAACAAAGAACGCCAACTACCCTACCTGGGACACAACTTCTGTTGAACAGGAGGAGGTAAACTTTCCCTCTTTACACGTTTCATAGCAAAACATATGAAATCGCACATTCACGGCTCTACTATACGTTAAGGAAACCTTCCTGTCTGACCATTTGGGAGGCACTCTGGACATCACACTCCCACCACTACAGACTATCCTGCAGGGACTGAACCTCCTTCCCCCTTTGCAGTGGGTGGCTGCAGGGGCTGATGGGCGCTTGATTCCCTACTTGTGCCACTCTCACATAGCCAGACAAGCTTTCCTTACAGGTTTGACCCTGCGTTTTCAAAGCAGTCTCAGACAGCCGAATCTTTTAAACAATTTAATAATGGCACAGTTACACAATAAACAGCTTGAGCTTGTATTTCTGAGGAGGAATCCCAAACAAAGGAATCCCTGGGCTTTTATACCCTCACAGTCTGTTCACACTTACATCTGGGGTCCTTGGCCGTATTGTGTCTCTCACCTGGCTGTGCCACAGGTCCCCATGCCCTTTGTTATGGAAAGGGTCAGAACCAGTTCATGGCCCCTTGCCTTGGGCTCCTCCCACCCAGAGCTCAACCTGCAGCTCACACTGCAGCTGCAAACCTACACTGAATGTATTCCTCAACATAAAATTAAACTGATTGGAGTTGTGAGGTAGACATACCTTGAGAAGCTGCTCTATTCCAGTGAAGCAAAGCTCGAGGATAGGTTTCATTTTCTCCTACTATGCTAGCTTCTTCTAAAGAAGAAAACAATCCAGTTAAATAGAACCGTGGTTGGTATATGCACACATGACCACAACCCCCCACCCCTGCTTACTGTCAGCCTGCTAAAATAAGTTAAAAACTTGAAGCAGTCTGTGTTATAGAACAAACAAGATTCAACCCATCTGAAACTTATAAAAACCCCTTTCATTTATACGGCCTTTCCATTTATCTGCCCACATAAGAGAGCTAGAAACAAACAAAATAATTTCACCCTGAACTATGGCTTACCAAGTATCTCTCCCACTCCAGCTGTAGGAGATTCTAATGCATATTTGAGGAATGACAGAATGCAAGTCATAAGAGCACATAATTTGGACTTTGACAAATACAAGGTTGAAGTACAACCTGTTATAGTTTGGCCATCTGAAACCCAGGACTAGTCAGCTAAAACAAAGGCTTAAACTCCTTAAGCAACCAGAGACTACAGTCTCTCTTTCACACAGCAGTGCTTCAGCTACTTCAGTTTTTCATGTCACAATTTGAAAGTTCATGAACTATCAGAGTTCAGACAATTCAAAGGATTTATAACTTGAACTTCTGGTGTAATTATAGTTTCAGCTTTGCTAGCCCACAGCTGACACAAAGATTTTCTGTATAAAACATATAAAGTAATTTTAAATCAATCTCCAGCTGAGATGCAGATATATCTGAGTAAAGACAATCAGAGCTTTAAGTCAAGGAAAAATACTGTTTCTTTGCAAGCATGCACTTCCAGCCAAGACTGTTATTACTGTACTTTATCTAAAGATGATTCACTCAGACACCTTTGAAAAACATTAACTGGAAATGAAGATGTTAGATTAGCCCATCAGCCACCAATAGGTGCTTTCAATACTAGGATAAAAAACTGGCAATGAGACCTAGATTTGGTATAGAGAAAGATTCAAACAGTGGGTTTTGAAGTTTCTAGAAAGAGCTGTCATTGAACTTCCATTGTCTCTCAATGACTTCAAACTCTAATAAATCCAAGTTCTAGCCATCTAGTTCTAGTAAGACACACGGGACAAGTTTTTTTTCAAATCTCAGACTGCCCAGCTCCTTACTCCTTCTTCAGGAGTAGCATCACTAAAGTCACACAAAGAAGAAGGTGCTGAGAAAATGCATTACAAGAGAAAGAACAAAGGACACTGAGGCTTCCACGCAAAGTACACATCAAAGGTAAACCTAATGCAACTCCTACTTTTTACAATTGTGCTTCCTACACTTGTAGGAAATCCAGGGAAGAGAATTTTTTGCACTGTGCAAGTTTCCAAAGACTTTCTGCCTATGCCACTTTAAAATCCCTAATGAAATGAAATGTATTTTAACTTTTAGTCTATGAAGTCATCCTTAGAAGAGAAAATGAAAACTGATTACTTTCCAGTGTGAAGAGCAGGAAAGAGGACAAGAGCTTCATCAAAGTTCTAACACGCAATCTCCAGAAAAACCCTTTTCAGTACATATTCAGATTCTTACTCTGATCAAGTATGAAAGCAGCATTGCTTTGTGCAACTTCATAGCCTTGTTCTGCCAGAAGAAGATACTGAACCACAGCAGAGTTTGAATCACCATCTTTATAGCTGTTGTAGGCAGTCATCAGTCTTTCAGACCAACGCCCCCGTTCACATACGTTCTTAAACAACTGCAGAGGAAAAAGGAAGAGGGAGGATACTGGTTGTCAGGAACCTAAAAAATTTAGGTTCTGCAAGAAGTAACACTTAAACATTCTGATACCTGATGAAAATGTATTTCACATGAAGAACATGACAAGAAAACTCCACTGTTTAGGACAGGCTTACTTTAAGATACATGCTGCTAAGCAGATGTGCAGTAACTTGTAAGATTCTTAGTAAGTAAAAGCAGTAATTTGTAAGATTCAGATGCTTACTCAGAATTATTCAGTATCTTAGTTTTGTTACACTTAAATCAAGGTATAAAAGAATTTGGTACTTTTAAGTTATTGTTGCTTGCTTTGTATTACATTATTTTGATTTTCTTCAAGTTAGTAAAGGAAAATCAAACCTGACACAACATAAAAGCCAAAGATTTTTCTCATTAAATACAAACAACTTTGCAAATATCTTACTTTCCCTTTTGATAGCCTTGACTTTGCAGTCAGTGCTGGAAATGTCCTATACAGGCTAATGTGGTTATAGCCACTTGCAAGTCAGTATTATTGATCTTTATAAATGGGTGACCTTACCTCAACAGCAGTATGACAGGACCGCATCACTCCAGTGCCCGTAGCATGCATCTGAGCCAGATTATAAAAAGCGAGAATGTGGCCACCCTGGGAGGCCAGATTAAAATATTTCAAAGCTTGTTTATAGTCTTTCTTGACTCCAATGCCATCTAAAAGAAAGATTAAATCATTGCTATTCATTCCTCTTCAAAAGCAGCGTTGTATGAAATACAGTACTTACTCTTTAAAATTACTCTAGAACAGCGTTGTGGAAATGTTAGGAAAACCCATAATAAAATACAAGTTCAACATAACAAGCCCATGCAGCGTACGCACACTCCTAATGCCACCTAGTGAACAGTGACCGCAAGGGCAGGTGCTTAGACCTGCAAATGGTTTTGATGCCACTTACTGTAATACATGGAACCGAGCTGAAGCTGCCCATCAACCCATCCCTGTTCTGCAGCCTTCTGGAAATACTTCAGTGCTAGCTCATAGTTCTGCAGGAAGATTTGGTCCAGTCATTAAAGCCTTGCAATACACCAAAGTTTAAGAGAGAAAATATGCATGTGCATATGTGAAAGGACTGATCTGTTTTACAGAAAAATTACAGCAAGTTTTTCCAGTGAAAATATTCCCCTGTTCAAAATCTGTAAGCAAAAAATGAAGCAGACTACAATGATACTTAGCCTGTTGTAACTCTGCAGCTATCTCAAAGCTGGCATCCACACATCATTGCTATGAACAGTTATGCTTAACAGAATGGAAGCTCTGTTCTGTTTCTAGAACATTTAACTTATTTCCTCAACTTTGGGCTAATTTAACTTTTGAGTATCTGTTTTCATAGCTAAATATAAAAAATTTGACAAGAAATCTTCCTGTTGGAAAAGCAATAAAGCAAATGAACTAATTAGAAGTTTCAAAGTGTTCCTCCACTCCCACAAGACAAAATGGGGACAGTTAGGATTTATTTTATTTCACAAGAAAATGACAGACAAGCTCAAATCTCCTGCTAAAATGCACACTTCTATGCATTTCTAATAGCTTAAGCAACATTTCCACACTTTTTGAGAGGAAAGTCAGGATGTTTCTTTCACAGGTGCTAATTCCATAGTGTTTTTTACATTGCAGATTTCCTCAAGGATTTTTCAGTGTAACAGAAATCTTCACAATTAAGCTGTCTACAGTACTTCCCTCCAGAGGAAAAAAAAATCTGTTGACAATAAAAAGTCACACAATCATCTATGATTAGAAAGATGACTGTCAAAAGCTTACCACTGGAACACCTCTTCCATAGAGATAAGCCATTCCTAATCCACTCTGTCCAACTGGATTACCCTGAAAACACAGAAAAACACTTCTGCAAAGAAAGGCAAAACCTACATCCACATCTTTGAAATCTGTATGTCTTTAACATCATTAAAACATAGTATTCAAGAGAGATGCATTTTTTCTCCTAGTAATAGTTATTTAGGGAGGAAACAGCATTTACAGTACTTTTTATGCAGTAACTACACAGCCAATGAACAGGGAAAAAACTTTCAATATTAGTTATGACACTCTACTGTGGAGTTTTATAGTGTCATACAAGATGTAGAACCCAAAACCCTAGAAAAATGGGGCATTAATAGCTTACTTATCTTTAGTTTTTCCAACTCGAAAACATTTTGGGTGCTCCCAAAACAACTCCAGGAACTCTAAGAAGCTGTGTTAAGGGTAGAATGGTGGCTGTCCTGTGAGCTCCATTACTAACCACTGCCCCTGCAAGGCACTATGGCACTCATTCAGTGCCAGGACAGGTATTGGGACACATCAGAAAGTTTCAGTGAATGCAGGGAACGAGCACACAGAGATCCTCACTTTAGCACAGAGATGTGGAACAGGATTCTGATTGTGGAATATAAGAACCATGAAGGCAGTTATCTTACAGCAGTCCCTTCAGAACTTAATCTACTGTGTTTCACATGCTGAACACCCTTCCTGGACAACTACTCATGCTTTAACTGTATAAACACTACCATAAGGCACAGGTCAAAGATAAACACAAGGGATTAACATGATCAAAAAACATCACCCCAAAAAGCAAACAGTCCAATGAAATGAGAAGTATAAACCTATTACATATTCACAAAACGAAAGCGCCGTAAATTCCCGTGACAAGACAACTTCAAATTAACAAACACTAGCACTTCACAGAATTGCAGACTATTTAGGTGGACATTATTTCATATTAAGGAAATATAGTTAGATGCTATTGAGAGTTACACTCCTGATGCAGGGCACAACTTCATGAAGTACCATGGCCAGAGCCGTTTTTGACATCTTAGGCAAGCAAGATTATGGGCTAATTAATCTGGGACAGAAGCTGGGAGTAGGTGTGTGCACATGGAAGAGCACATGAAGCATTTGCAGCATTTCACAACTAATCAACTTCTTAGTGCCTATGCTGTAGTTCCACCTTACAGATAATCATACCATATCAGCAGCTTTCTTGAAATACTGAAGGGCTGTCTCATTGCTCTGAGGTACAACATCACTTCCTTCTGAGTACATCTGAAAGAGAAAGCCATTATTGAACAATAGCTAAAGTAGTCAGTTTAGCATGAAGATCATGAAGCATCTTCACTTTACCTACTGAGAGGGAGTCTATTGTACTTAGATTATTCTGATTACTGCATTACTGAATAATCATTAAAACTTGTCCAGAAGCAGAAAATACATTCTATCTGCTGTAAAATTCAGAGTGTTTGACTTTCTAATGGAAAATGAACTGCCCATAAAATTACAACTTTTTCATGACAATACCCTTCATTTTTAATTTTAACCAATGTGCAGTGAAAAACATGCAATCAGGCAAAAATCTGAGACCAGCAGAAATCAAAATGTATTGGCAGTCAAAATACTTGGCAAAAACAAAGCAAAGATTGGTTACTAAACACACTTCACTTCAACAAAAATTAGCGACAAAACACTCAACCAATAGAGAAAGCAGGAACTGCAGTTTCTTCTGTCAGTGCCTTGAACAGCACATTACGTTATTATTTTAGGCTTTAAGGACACTCATTTTGTATACTCGACTACAATGACCACCTGAAAAAGATGAGCTAGAGCTGGGGATTGTTGTAGCCTAACCTTAGAAAGTACTCACTCAGATGGAGTAATAAGGATTTAGCTCCACACAGGCTTTACGTAGTCTGCGACCCAGATCTCAGACAAGCGACCTAAATACCGTTCTAAGCAGTAATGCATTATCATTACTGCCAGCAGCCTGCCAATTGTGTTTTAAACTAAAAATCATAGAACAAATTGGGTTAAAGATCATCTAGATCCAACTACCATGCCATGGGCAGGGAAGCTAGCCACTAGACCAGGTTGCTCAGGGCCCAAACCAGCCTGGCCTTGAACACTTCCAGGGATGGGACACCCACAACTTCTCAGGGCAACCTGTCCCACTGCCTCACCACCCCCTGAATAAAGAACTTCAGCCTAACATTTAACCTCAATCTCTCCTCATTTAGTTTAAAAACATTACCCCTTGTCCTATCACTATCTGGTGTGCAAAATGTAGCTCTCCCTCTTTTTTTAAGGCCCCTTTAGGTATTGGAAGGTTGCAATGAGGTCTCCCAAGAGCCTTCTGTTCTCCAGGCTGAAGAACCCCAGCTGTCTCAGCCTGTCTGCATTGGAAAAGTGCTCCATCCCTCTGATCATCTTGATGGCCCTCCTCTGTATTCACTCCAACAGGTCCGTGTCTTTCCAGTGCTGAGGACTGCACACCTGGACACAGTACTCCAGGTGAGGGTCTCATAAGGGCAGAGTAGAGGGGGAGAATCACCTCCCTCAACCTGTTGGTCACTCCTCTTTTGATGCAGGCCAGGATGCTGTTTGCCTTTTGGGCTGCAAGTGCACACTGCTGGGTCACGTCCAGCTTTTCACCCATGAGATTCCTCCAAATCCTTCGCAAGGCTCTCAGTGAGTTCCTCTCCCAGTCTGCACTCATATTTGTGCAGGTGCAGCCCTCCCATTTGCACTTGTTGAACTGCATGAGGTTCTCATGGATCCATCTCTGAGTCCCTCTGGATGGCATCCCATCCTTCTGCTGTGTCACTGCACTGCTCAGCTTGGTGTCATCTGCAAACTTGCTGAGGCTGTGCTGGATCTCACTGTCTGTGCCACTGGTAAAGATATCACAGAGCACCAGTCCCGAGACAGAGCCCTGAGGGACTCCACTCGTCACTGGCCTCCACCTGGCCATAAAGCCATTAACCACTACTCTCTGGCTGTATCCATCCAGCCAATTCCTTATCCCCCAGATACTCCACCCTTCGAATCCATGTCTCTGTCTCTCCAATTCGAGGACAAGGATGTTGTATGGGACCATGTCGAAGGTCTTACAGCAGTCTAGATAGCTGATATCAGACCTTCTTCCCTTGTTGACCATTGTTTTCACTTGATCACAGAAGGTAATCAGATTGGTCAGGTAAGATTTGCCCCAAGACAAAAAGGCCCTAAATCTGAGATAACTGAAACAAAGGCCCACCGTGCAGATAGATTCAGGCTTTAGTGCAAAGTAAGTACAGGCCTATTGGCAATTCTGACTCAGATGCCTCAATTCTCTACACAGAATGAAATTGGAAGAATTTCCTTCCCATTTCCTTTCCCAACTTAGTACTTCCTGCTGGGCAAAGTTTTGAGAAACCTAGCTTTTCCCCATACATTGTGTGGAAAATAATAGTTGCCTATTTAGAGTTTTGAATTCCATCACAGAACAAGGACATTTAGATATTTAATTATTTGATTTTAAAATAATATCTAGTTCAAGCACTACTCAAAAAAAAAACAAACCCCAAAATTCCTAAAGTAAAGGAAAACTTAAGACAACAGACTATAACACTCAAATCTTGCAAAAAAATTCAAAACAGGAGCTAAACAGCAATACTTAGATCCCAGAATTCAAGTTTTAGATTGCCTGATATCAGAAAGTAGGAAACATTTGCTATTTTTCATTGCAAGGCAGTTTTCTTACTTTTTAGAGCGTTTATATCTTACCTTTCCTAGAAAAGCCATAGCATGGGAATTGCCAGCATTAGCTGCTTGATTGAAGTATTCAAATGCTCGCTGTGGAGAACAAGTGTTTTAACCACCATCACTATGATTTGAGTAAACTTTCTTGCAAATGGAGTAGAGGTAGGTAGATTTATTTGCCAAGTTACCAGGTTCTGGGAATAAAAGTTACCAATCCCACCTAATTAAATATATGTGACAGGGTTCTTCTTCACTTATATAATTGCAATATTAAGCAGCAATCCCTCTAACCAGTGTATTCCAAAGATCGGAAGGGGGAAAACCAACAAACAACAACTGTTACTATGCACTAGCTACACAAGTACATCTTAATTTCTTAGTGTACCATCAAACCCTGTTTAGAATAGGTGAGATTTGCCAATTCCTACGGTACTTTTACACAGAATTTGGTTATACTCCTTCTGACCACTCACCATCATCTCTGAACCCTCCTGAAGCAGTCATTTGGAAGCATTTTAAACATGATGACCAATAAATAATTTCTGTTAAATAATTACTTTATTAGATGAAATAATCCTCAGGACTGCACATCCTTAGCTCTCCATTTTTTCAATACATACTTCAAGATGAGGTTAGCTATTTTAACTTCCATAAGCACGGTAGCTAGCTTGGCTTACATCAGCAGAAGTTCTATTTTCTATACACACTTAATATCTTTATTTAGAGTTGCAGTGTTTTGTCTGCAGAAGCAAAATATTTTTACAAGCCACAAACTACTATCATCACTAATGCATGACCACTGCATCATGAAGATTGCACCACATTTACAAAAGCTCAGCCAGCTCCAGTACTTGATAAAAACAATTTTTACTTTTGATATACTCATTTCTAAGATGGTTAAGCCTTCAACTATTTATGTAAAAAAATCAGTTCCATCTTCTAGTCACATAAACTTTTATTGAACAAGGCTATTGAAATTGTTACATACCATACAGTGGTACTTACACACCCTTGCATCACTGTTTTCTCAGTTATACTTTCTCCCCCTCTGCTTAGTGTAATATGTATCAGAGATACAGAGAAAAGGTACCTGATGGTTTTGCTCTACTCCTCTTCCCCCATGCAGGTGCAACTGTCCAAGGCCAACCTAAAAATAATTTTAGATTGCAAGTAAGTCACTTTTCCCTTGGGATTTCCTTCTTCTAGCAATACAGATATGGGTGAGCTAATTACATGTACAAAGATAAACAATATCAGAGTTAAATAAGCCACAAAGTTTGAAGGAACAGATTTGCTTCAGTAACAGTACTATCCTACTGCTTCACACTAGCCTGAATGGAAATTAAACCTAGATAGAAGCAACATACTATCCTAGATGTAAAGTAATCACTGTTCATTTGAATCCTGCCTACTTAAGTCATACACGACCAAGCTGGCTTGCGACAATTTGCCTCGATTAGCATCCTGCCCTCCTGCACTGTGTGTAGAAGAGGTCCAGCCTGCAGCATGCAGAAATCATGCAAGAGCAGGAGCAGTGAGAAGCTGAAATCCCTTGTCAAGGCCGGTTTTTTTTATCTAGCCTTCCTTTACAACTGAAGCTATCCTTGAAATAGTCTGCCTGGTTTCCAGTGAAAGCCAAGTCTCATTCCTAAGATGCTAAACTTGTAATGTTTTAGACTTATTTTCAAAAAAAAATTGCGTTTTCTGTCCAAGTTCAACTTAAATACACTAAAATATAAGTCTCTTCACATAAAAACTAATGGGAAAATAGCAAACAGGTTGATTCCAGATGAAGAGACCACTAACGCTCCAACGTCTTCCCATATTTCATAAAGCTGTTCTGTAATTCTTGAAAATGTCTGAATGCCATCAGATGAACTGAATTTTACCTGTGCTTGTACATCTCCCTTCTCTGCTAAAAACTGATAATACTGGATCAAGTCTTCTTCTAGCATCCCACTTGCCATTCCTGGATTCTCTACTTCATCTGCTAAGCGAATTCGCTGAACCACTGTGCCACCAGTCAAGGAAATGTCACTAGCAACTGGAAAACAGATGAGATAAATTTTCAGACAGGTTTTTTCAATGCATAAGTTACACCATAACTTAGTAAAACCAGATGTCTACTAAGCTTCAAGCTGTAACTCAAGAGAGAATTAATTACTTTGATACCCTCTAAGCCATTTCAATAGAGATAAAAATACCATATCATAATACAGAGCCAAACAGATAACTTGATAAATAGCAGGAATTCTCTATTCATCCTATTAACATTGGGAGTACTTTAGTATCTTCTAGTTGAATGATACAGAAGTACACAAAGTCAAGAATGTTACCCTAGTAAAAAGCTTTTACCGTGATTAGCTACCAGTCGGTAGTGAGTGAGAGCAGATTCACAACTCTGAAGGACTCCTATCCCAGCCCAGTACCGGTAACCCTAGAAAGGAAATGATGTAAATATGGGACTATCAGTTACTTGAGAACATACTGCTTGCCATGTTACAAACTTTTTTCACATTACTTGATCAAGATTTGATGAGACAATGGGCCGGATAAAGGCCATGAGTCCATTGCAGCTACATAAAAAACGAATGACTGACGCTATTAAAGGTTAAACAGGGCCAGTAGAGTTTGGATATTACTCAAGAAAAAGAAAATAAACAGAACAATGCTTAAGGGTGAAGATGTAAAGCCTTTTCTTTACATACTGCACTTTGTCTTAAATCTCACAATACTGATTAAAACAGCATTTTCTGTAAAGAGCTCTTTCATAGCTCTCAGTTTACAAAAATTTAAAGTCTGACAATTCTGATTTAAGTCAAGAGATGTAAACATGGTCTATCTAAATTCATAGTGGCACATACCTTAAAATGAGGAGACTCATCCTTGAACTAAAAATGAATAATGGGGAAGATACTACTGCCCACCCAATGCATGCAAAATGATCTAGTACTTGGACAGGGTGTTCATATAAAAGGAAATCTTAACACTGAAAATTTCGGAGTAAAAAAACACTCTTGCATGTTTGAAGTTATTAACCAACTTACTTACCAAGATCATATGAGCGATCAGATTTCCTCCTAAAGCTCCGAAAGTGTAATACACCAGGGCCTTAAAACAAAATCATTGGTTATTTGAACATTGGCCCCCAAGAGAAAACACAAGACCACACACTAAAAATTTCTGAATTACCTTAGCTTGACTAGAGTTGACTCCTAGGCCAGATGCATAGAGAAATCCAAGAGCCTAGAAATAAAATTAAGTTTGTCAGCACACCTTTTAAAAAACTAAGGATCAGTTTTCCTGGAATGCATAGGCATGAAGATTCCAAGCTGCAAAGCCTACGCCAAGCTCTACCTTCAGTTTGGTGCTGCCTGTATCGATGCTCTTCCCTGCCCCTTTCAGAGTATGAAGTTCCTAAATTATTCAGTTACTTAAGATGCCAGCATAAATTAGCGTTTCACTAGAACTCAGATGAGTGAATCAAATGCAAGGAACAAACTACTACTTCCCTAAGTATCAAGTGTAGATCCAAAGGTCCTAAACAGTCAAAGTATCCCAGTTTAAAGACCCTCAAGTGAAGCTATGCAGTATTTGTCAGGTTATTCATGTACCCAGTTTGCCTCAAACACCACTGTAAACATCTGTGAACCACAGCCTTGCGTAGAAGACTCATACTGTTTGATTCACAGACCCAACGAATTTACAGTTTTCCATCTGTTCTGCCACTGGTTACTTGCAACTGTGACTATATATATAAACAAACAGAATGCATTGAGCTATTTGGCTGAGGTTCTTTCAGAAGTTATTTTTGTTTTTAAGATTTACATAGTTATTGCTCTACCTATCCCACTGTTACAGGTGGTAGCTCAGAACAGAAACTAGTAACAGAGAAGACAGTGTGTATGCAAAGATGTCTAAATTTCACAGTGTTCTAAGACTATTCTAGGCAATCTAAAAGCATACACAAAAATGGTCTCATGCAGACAGTATTGAATTCTAGATCAATAAAAGTCAAGGTTATCATTGAGAGATAAGTCTCTAGAGAAAACATGTTCCTGCTTTCTATGGTAAATCGGTATTCATCATTAAACAGGGAACAGCTGGAAATTTGGTAGCCAAAGAGAACAACATTAATAGCTCTGTAAGAAGGTGACACTTCCAAAGAAAGTGAGAACTAAACAACAGGTATATGCAGATACCAAGACATTAAAATCAAATACACCCATATTTTGCGACATTTTGTAACAGTAATTATGAATAATTCTGTGTTTAAAGGCACAGGGACAAAGCAAGTCCCAATCTGCTAAATACATGTCAAGTTTCCTAGGAGTTTTTATTTCCTAGATTATAAATTGGTGTCATCTCAGATAAAACCACAAGATTGCACAAGATTGCCCAAAAAACACAAGAAGTACACAGTTTCATAAGGTTTCTTGGCTGGAGTCACCTATATCTACCTGCTTTTTTGACTTATACATCCAACATTGTCAGTCATATAAGAGAAAAAAAATTAAATTGGAGGACCACCACCATCTCATATTCCTATTAGTTAAACATTTTTCTAGAGCTCAAGCAGAAGATACGTTCATGTTGACTCTGAGGGTGCAGGTGCCATCTAAAAAAGCACCTTAGAGGAAGTAGAATCTATAAACCATTTAGAAACATATAGAAGCATCTGTAGAATCTAAGGATATACATACCATTTGTCCTTTAGGAGAACCTTCTTCTGTTAGTTTTTCAAATAGTTCTTTTGATGACTGGATGTTCTGCTTCAGGTAATCCCCAAACAACAAAGCATAAGACACTTTCTCCATGGCCTTGGTATGATTCATGTCAGCTGCTTTCAGAAGATACTGATATGCTCTTAAGAGAAAACAATTTCTTTGTCAACTTGAAGCAAAGTAGTAAATTCCATTCATAAACCTGAGATTCTGGAGAGTGGTTTTGTTTCTCTGTTTTAGCCTTTATTTTCTAAAAATGCATCTGCCTACAGTCATTTGTTCCAGCTATAAATCATCAATATAAGCAACAACTCATGATTTAGGTAATGGACAAGCTGAATCTTAATGTTTGCTCTACTCCATAAGCAAAGCAGTATGATTTTCTCTCCTCTAAGACATGCAAGAAATTTAAGGTCAACTGATCATATTTTTGTAGCAACAATCGTTAGTTCTGTACTAGTTATCCAGTAGAACCACTCCCATAACAGTCTTGTATATCACAGTAAAAAGAAACAGCCTGAAAAAGACCACAGAGCCTCCACAATTTGAGTACAAAACCACTCCAGTGAAAACACCAAGCCCTGCACCCAAGACAACTGCATACACGATCAATTTCGTGCTGAAAAAGTCATGCTAACAATCAGGGGGATCTCTGGAAACTCCTCTATTTCAGTCTCAGCATGTAAGAAATTACTTCAAAGTAATTTCACAGCAGCTGGTTTCACAGCAATTAAAATCCCCCTAACCTTACACATGTTACACAGTATCAGCAAGCCTGTTTCAGCTTAGCCACAGGGACCTTTGATAGCACTCGAAGATTTTCCTTTACCTCTCCTCCTTTCTATTCTCAGGCTTGTTCTTTAGGACAGACTGATGCATACCTGGTTCCTCACAGAACTTCATCTTCTAACAAAGTGTAAGGTGTACAAGAGAACTAACACCTAATATTGCTTTAGAATTCTCACACTATTTTATACTAAAAAATACTACTCAGAATCCAACAGATATTGCCTCCTTTTGTCTTTGCCAAGGCGCAGACAACTTTAGATGTGCCTCACATTTTCTGATTCAAAGTAGAAATACATTCCCTTATTTCCACAAACGAATTTAAAATAGTAATAGTCCTCACACATACTAATCAGCGGAATTCATCACTTACTGAGGAAGCTGTCAACATGAACAGGAGGAAGATCTAAATTAATAAAGCAATTCTGAATTATAGTGGTAAGTCCACAGCTTTTTAATCAGTAATTGGATGCAAACAGAGGAGAAAGTTGAGACAAGAATGAATGGAACACGAATTTGTTATTTTTTGTTTGGTCTACAAGCATTATCCTTTTCTAACAATATTCATTATTAGAATTTTAATGATTTGTTGAGCTTAGGTTTAATACTATTTTTATGGTGACCAAAACCATCAGAAAGCAGAAGAAAAAAACCAGCAGGACAAGAAATGCCAATTTTCCCCACTTTGTCTTTGAAGCAGAAGGAGAACCAGACTGTAAGAAACATCTGAAAAATCTTGTATCACTTTCTCAGTTTTTTTCCTGGGCAGTTGCCACGTATAAACTGTGGCTAGTGAACAGCAGAATCATCTTGCATTAAGTCAATGTTTTGATGACACCCGCTCTTCAGAAATGAATCTTACACATTTTTTACTGCATTCAAAGGAATGCAGGCATAAATTTATTTTTCTAAATATCCTGAATTTACTATCTGTCTTCTATCACTGCACAGTTTGATGCTGAGCCCAATAAAGCTCAATATCTCAGGGTAGCTCATTCAAGTTCCTTCTGAGTTAAGCAAAAGTGACCAGCCATATCATCCTTCTCCTGTGGAGAAGCGTATGAAGTATACTTACACCTTCTTCTGAGCCTTTTTACTGCTTTCATTAAGGATTTTCATTCCAATCTGATAAACATCCTCAGCTTCTTGCATCTGTCTTCTCTTATTAGACTGCTCTTCAGCTAAAAAAAATAAAAGTGTACATAGAGTGCCAGTTATACACTCAAGACTATCCTTTCAAAATTCCCAGTTGTTCTAAAGGGTAAGTACAGTCAGAAACATATTTTTGAAGACCAATAAACAAACTAAGTGATTACAAAAAGCTGTCTAATGGATGTGTTTGATATAGTAATAGATGATTTCCTCTTGTGTGATGCCTCTCATGCACAAGTTTGCTGACAAAAATGTTCTTTTCATTCATTGCTCAAAAGCAAGCTGTGCCGGTTCCTCCTTCAGAAGGATGTTTCCTAGAGAAGGGTTGCAACAAATCAGTTAAGTATAATAGGCAACACTGTCAAACCCCTACGCTCCTACAGCCTCAGAAACAGTTTTATGGATGTCTTCACTGCAAGACTTCCAAATCAGGTCTGGGAACTGGCATTTTTTAGAACTTCTTCCATCATGAAAACTTTGCCTTTTTGTTCATTGTGGTATGAAGTGGCCAGGGCCTTCTACATCCTGAAATAAAGACTATTACGAAGACTGAAAACACTAGCCTAAAAAAAGCATTCTGTGAACAAGAACAAGACAAAAGGTTGCTTACATTCACAGAAGCCCCATTTTTGATCTTTCTTGTAATCATAGGTTGTTGCACACCAAAGCCTGCCATCTTCCCTCCCATCGGCAGTGCACTCTGCATATTCCTTCTCCATAAACAGAAACGGAAAGTGGCAAGGTTCCCCATCTGCAGTGCCTCCAATAGCTGTCAAAACTGAAAATACACACCCAGCAATTAGACTGCTCTCCTTTATTCCCAAACGAAAATCATCTATTACATACAGAAAAGAGCTCCTGTCTTGGTTTTAGTTTCTATGAACTACAATTAATCAAGTCTTCAGTAAAATTTCTCATTTACAAAATCTTGAAAAAACAGTTTCTCTAAATAGCACTTGAAAAATATAATTCTTCGTTTTAATTATGAAATGAAGCAGAAGGTATGTGGTTTCTTATACTCTTAGTTCTAAGTATAGAAAATATCTCTCTGATTGGAGAAGCCAAATCTCAGTTACATTTTTATTGCCTACCAAAAGAAATAGTCTTTCCTTGCAGTTTCTCCTCTCTGTAAAAAACCTTGTAATGGACGCTTGAAGTGCCTTCCAGAGCACATTCATTTTAGCCCCAGAGTTGGACACAATCACAACAGAACACCACACATCACGAAATGCTATATTGAAAGTACTGGGGTATCAGCAGCGAGTACACTGGAACATACAACTATATGGAAACACTTAAGTGAAATCGCTACGACGTAGATAAAAGGATTCTCATCACTGAGTTCCGTAATTTTCTACTCTTGAAAATACTTAGATTAAAACCATTACTTCATATTGCCAATATATTTAGTTGCATTTAAAATGGCTTTGAACAGCACAATTTATCACCTCTCATGCACTAAAACTTCAAACGTTACTGACTCCAATATCACAATATTTTAAAATAAAGTCAATCTTCTATGAAGACTAAGAATTCTCTAGGTTTTGAATATAAAATTATTTCAATTAAACTTTTATAAAAGTTTTCCTCTTTCACGAAGCTAAATCCAATAGCTGGGTTCAGCTTCATTTGAAAACATTTGCAGAACCACGCAATTGGCAATGTCAATTATAGAGTTTCTTCAAGTTAACTTTGCAATTTTTGTAGTTCCAGTGAAAATTAGTTCTTTTTTTGAGGGTCTATAATTAAAAGGCCTAAACACTATACTAATTGAAGTATTCTGTGTTGATTTTTTGAAGCAAAAGTAAGTCTTCAAGTATAGCTGGACCTGTTCAAACTGCTCTTCATAATTGGATGCCTTGACACAGGTTCCACCACATCACTCCGACTTAATTATATCACAAGAGAAAAACTGTAATTTTCACTAACTGCACTCAAAAATAATGTGGTAAGATGCAATTAGCCTGGAATAATTTTAGACATTTGTTAACTATAAAGCAATATACAAAGTCCTGCTAAGAGTTCATGTAACAACAACTTATGGGACCTCATATCACTGTCATTTGAAAAGCTCCATGTCCAGGATATCAGCACCACTCATGGTTTTACTTGTGTTGTTCTGTACCTTGTCTCCTCTGTGGAAAGCAGCTTTACACAGTGCTCTGCGTGAGATATAGTTGCATAATGAAGTTATGAAACTACTCTGCCCTAATGCTCCCCTTTGCATTTTTTAAATTCTAAATTCGACCACAATGCTGGTTTTGCTCTCAGATAACTAATTATTTAACCCAGATACTTAACTAATTATTTGCTTCCAGATAATAACTAATTAGCTAACTAAAGACTAATCCCAAGAGCAACACAGCAACGCAATCACAGGTCAAAATGCTCACGACAGTTACTTACATAGTTAGACATTGATAAATACTAAGTGAGGCAAACAGTTTGCACAGAGGATAAATTAGCTTTTGTCAAACCAAATGCTCCAGAAGCAATTTACCTCTTTATTATCTCTGAATAAAATATGAGGTATTTCATTATATTTTGTCCTAATTTATTTGTCTTGTTTCAAACTTTATGCTGCAGGAAACCCAAATACACATTACTTGTAAGTACTGGCAATATTACTGTAGGATTCTTCCAAATAGGAAAATAAATGCAACAGGAATTCCCAGCTCTGTTTAAGTTTGTGAGCAATTTTCAGCAAAAACTGAAAAGTATGGAACTTTTAACATTGTAAAACCCTAGGACACAAATTAGCAATAAATAAAAAAATGTAATTTTCTTTACACACGATCTCCTCACTCATCAGAAGAGAGCAGGACAACTTTCTTAGAAAGTTAAAACCTTTACTAGCACTAATTCTAAATGACTGATTTTTGTTCCATATCCTACAATATATGGAAATTTGCAGAATATACTTTTGTTCCATGCAATGTCATGACCAAACAGAGTAGCTAAACAGTTTGTAGAAAAGCTTTTATCCCTTAATGCAGTCCTGTCACTAGTAGCCCATCAGGAGGTGTAATGGATCTGTATCTCTGTATCCATGTATCTGTACCTCAGACAGATGCTCAGTTCCAGCGTTTGTAAAGCTGTCCTTAAGCACTCTTTTCTCCAACAGAAAACGTGTACTTTTCCTTCAGAATTACTTTTTAAAATGAAAAATCCCTTCATTCACACTGCCTATTTAATTCCTAAGATGTTCCAAGAACTTTGCAAGACAAACTTATGGGGTTTTTTTAATGCATTGTGGTGATAGGTATAGTTAAAAACCTTAGTTCCTGAGGAGCCAATCAGCTGGATATATTTTTGTATGAGATAAAAAGTATCTTAGAGTTTACTTTTGAAATAGACTAACTACATATGGTGCTTTGCTCACTGTTTTGTGGCAGAAAGATATTCAGTGGATTTTATATACTTTTTTCCTGTACAACACAGCATCAAAAGCAACAGTTAAGCCTATTACTGAGTTTTCACAAACTGATAATTAGTTCTGCTCTAATAAGGAAACAGCTTAGAAAACACTCAGCCATTACATGATAGTGCTCATTTAATAACTCCTGCTTTCAATGTGACTTGAGATGACAAGTATTATTAGTACCACATAACTATTTTTCAGTAATATTGAAGATTTATTTTTTATGGACAACTAAAAAGGAAAAGTCTGCTGCATAGGTTAAGGTACTCAACTGCGCCATCTAGTTATCATTGACTACTACTGCAAATCAAAAAAATCCTGAAATTATGTAGTAAAAAAGCCATTTCAGAATTTCCTGGGAATTTAGGTCCAAAACATAAGGTTTTACCTATATTTAAAAATTTCATGAAGTTTACATGGAATTTAGATGCTGCCCTGAGGCTCTCAATGCTGTTCTAGGAAGCTTGTCTTTACATTACTATTCGTTCCTTTTCTGTCAATCGGCTCACCAGGCAAACAACCAGGGGACTGAAAGAGACTGATGCAAATTTCTCCTGGTATTTCCTGGTGTACCTACACAGAGCACTGGACCTGTAACTGACTTCTATTTGAAGAAATCAGGGCCTTCCCTATTTGACAGTTAAAGCTTTTCAGCAAGATTGAAACAATAAGAAAAATGGAAAATTCTTTCAAATGTATCTGAAAATAACTACTCATTTCAATTATGACACATTTAAAGACATTTTGATGCTTAAATGTCTTTAAAAAAAGGCAGCAATTACCCTTCCATTGCAGAAAGGTTAGGACACTAGTTATTACCTATGTTCAAAATTACTGTTTGTGTTCACCCACATGCTGGAGTTACTCAGATGGATGTACGTCCCCACTTGTTCAAAAGTCTATGAGCAGTTACCTGGACTCTGTATTTCCGCTTCTTCCAAATCCTTATTTAATAGATTTGACACTTCTAGAGAGTTCAACTCTTCCAGTGAATTCTCTTTTTCTTCTTCTTGACTGTGAAAGTTCTCTTCATTCTCTGATTGGGGGTCTGATTTACCAGATTCAAGGAAGATCTGACCTGCTACCACTCGAGTTCCTGTGGAATGATCCTTTACCTGGTCCTCTGCAGATAAAGTCTGAAGGAAAGCAGCCACATTATTTAGAAGACTGAAGCTGAGAAGCAGCAGCTGGCGTAAAGTCCGTTTAAAAACTTCTAAAATATATGGTTAATTAACTTAAACAGTAGAATCAAAAGTAAGCTGAGCTTACTATCAACCCTCATTGCCTCTACCCCTTTCAGGTCTTTGAAAAAAAATGTTTCAAACTTGCAGCACAGTATTAATTTTTCTGATGCACAGAAAAAATTAATGAGACAGCAAGAGCTACAGAAAAGCTTAAAACCTAAAATCAAATTATTGTTCTGAATTTCAGACCTTTGCTCTTACTCCACAGGTAAAATAGAATGACTAGGAACTTATCTGCTCACCTTTGACTCCAGTGATTCATCTTGATTTCCTTCTTCATCTAGAAGAGACATTGTAAGTCAGTAAAATGCTTTTCCACGAGTAACTATCTCAAAAATAAAACCTTTAGTTACAATATTGTACCGTGGTTCTGAAATATTCTAATGTATTGACTAACACACTTCAGAAAAACCTTATTACTGTGACGAGGAGGAATCAAATGTTCCACAGGTGATCCTCTTCCTTAAATTATGCCAACACAACTGTGTGTTCCATAGTGAAAAAAGTGTGTTTTTTCTAAACCCAAATCACAGTCTGAATGGTTTGAATCCAATTAAACTATGTAAAAAGGTTTGCATCAAGTGAAAAAGGACTATGGAACATAAGGTTTTTAGTCACCAAATCAGCTTTAGTATGAACAGCGTCAGTAGCAACCAGAAAGTTGTATTCACAACCTCATGCTTGTAATTAAACATTGTCCTTTATAAAATGCCAGTTCATTTTGCCTGACCAGTCTATTCAAATCTTCATATAGAGGTTTTTCTTCAAAACTGTGAGGAATTAGTTTGTCTTTAAGGTACTCTTCGAGAGATGTGAGTCTTGTTTAATTGTGATCTTTCTAGTCTAAAAGCTATAGGATATTTGATTAGAAAGACTGGAAGGAGAAGAAATGGTAAAGAAGAAAGGCTATTAGGCAGACACCTAAAGGAACACAGGTGAAAAGGTGAAGATAATCAGAAAAGCTTATTTATGACAGCTTTACCGTTGTTTTTCAGAGTTGTTTCTGCAACAATTGTTCTGTTCCTTTAACTAAAATGGGCTATTCGTTGGGCTTCAGATAGCTTGGTCTGTGCTATCACTTTGACGGGAAGCCTCTAAAATTAACATCACTGAGATGTGACTGTTCAGAGTCATCAATATCTGATACCACCTTATTTCGGCAAACAAATGCCCCCACATGTCAAAGAAGATGCTACAGGCCTCCCTCTCTCTGATACCCAACTCACATTGAAATAAAAGCTCAAAACAGAAACAGACCACTTAGCAAAGCTGTCACTAACTCCTCCTACATTTAGAAATTCTGCTTTCTGAGGCTCTGGGGTGCACAATGCCCTGTAGCAGTGGCAAAGCAATGATGGGCTGGAGACCTGCACTGCGACTGGAAAAGGTGACTAAACTGAAGGAAGTTAATGCCCGGTACATGAGATACATTTAGTATGTTACAGTCAGCCATGAAAGGCTACCTGCACCAACACTTCCAACAGTTTATACAACTCGGCTGACTCCTGTAAGCACTTAGCAAACAAAACTTGCACAACTGTCATTCTCATACAAGTAAAGTGACTTACCAGAGATAAACCATCTCCAAAGCGACAAATTCCAAACATGACATTTCATTGGGTCATGTTTTGAAGCCTAAGTACTATAACCCTTGCAATGAAAGGGTTAATCTTGCAAATCCCTTCCTGAAATCTAGATTCCACATTGTTACTTGAAGTACAATCTTTGATTAGAACAAGTAAAAAGATGAGGGAGAATTCAAATTTAAGCTGTAGCAGCTTAATAGAAATTAGAAAAAAAGGGAAGACTTGTAAGTGAAACTACAAAACCGTGGTGATGAGATGAGTGCAAGTACAACTGAGACATACAAATAACAGCCTGTTGAGCATGGTGAAGAGGATGTAAAGCTCAAAGAGTTTGACTCCCAGCTGACATGGAATTAAAAAGGATGTAGAACAGTCGATGTGGGTAAGCAGCTGTACTCTATAGGTCTGAAAATGAAAACGTGTAGAGCACTTCACAGAAACTTGTGGAGACAGCAAAGAGCTCTCCACATGAAGCAGACCCTGCAAGGAGCAACCAAGACAGCATAAGAGCAAACCCCAACTTGGGAAAAAAACCATTATGAGGCATAAGGAAAAATCAAGGCTAGCAGCATTTTTGGCAGAGACCTCATGTCATAGCAGCTTGAGGAATCTAACAGATAAGGATGATTGTGGTAAGTCATAAGAAGTTCTACCACTAAACTTTGGCACTCCAGATCATGATATGACAACAGGTCTTTAAATTCAGTAAAAGTACACACACATTTAGGGTACTTGCTGGTGTTTCTATTTTGAAATTATGGAAGAAGTGCTGTCACTTACCCTGTTTCCCACATATTACATTCTATTACCCTAAATAATTTTGACCAAGATAAAACACCACCTTCAAACTGCACAGCTTGTCAAGATACCCAGATATGTTTCAGGAGAGCAGGAAAACTAAGACAGGGTAACCTATCCAGTAGCTTGTATGCTCCTAATAGGAACAAAACACTTATAAAGTACCTGTTATTGCAGGAGACAGCATCATGTTTGGGGTTTTTTTTAACAGCTACACCAGCTAGGGTGATTGTTTTTGTCTGTACAAAGCTTATATGCCTGACAGCACAAGAGCTTTCTAACATTTGGGAAAAGGCTTCACTAAGTGATTTCAATCTGTGGTGGTAGGTTCACTTTTATGTCAAAAGATCACACAAGAATAAATATAAATAGGTTGTACTGTCTATGCACACATATGAAAGGACAATTTTATTGTAACTTCATATGCAAAGCAAAAGGTTTACTAAACTGAAAGGCAAGAGACACCTGAGCAATATAAGGTAAAGCTCACTGTTTGCTCTTCCTTGAAAGTAAATAAACCTGTTTCCTTTCTATTGCATCATTTAAATTTTCTCTGAAGAAACCAGCTTTGTTACTGAGAAGTTGTACTTGAACGATTGTTTTCAAACAGTGGTTCCAAAAGGCACTCAAGCAAAACCAAAATATTAATTTAACTTTTCTTACCTTTGAGACTTTTTTCTAAGATGAGGTTGAGATGAATGTTGAGGCAGAGATAAATGAATAGTATGACTAAAGGAGAGATCACTCACAGCCTTGCTGTTTCACGGAACTGCTGACTAATATGCACCCACTACTTATAGAAGTATGTCTACTCCTACGAAACAGCTAAGAAAACTATTCTGAAAGTGTTAATGAAAGGTCTATGCAAGGTCACAGACCTGAGAACAGTTTATCAGTCAAGGCTGAGCAACTGAAGTAAGTTACAGATGTTAAGTTTATGCACCTGCTTCAGAGATTAAAGCTGATAGTTTAGTTTGTTTTTCCACACTTCAATTAAAAAAGTAATTAAGTTTTTTTTATTATTATGATTATTTGGATCTGTTACCAAGGCCGTCTAACTCTACAAACCTCCTCTAAAAAGGCCAAGTGGAAATTAATCTCACAATTTGTTAAACAAGTTAGGGAGTGCAATGATCTATTGAAAGGAAAAGGTAGGCAAAAATACCTGTGGCTCAAGTGGGCAGCTGACAATGTTGCACACAATGCTTCACTTAGAAACAGTTGATGAGCTGTAGACATTGCCGGGTGGTCTCATGCCCAGCTAGGACTTGAAAGCACTTCACAGAACCAAAATCTTTTTCAACCATTCACCAGTTCATAAATAATTAAAATCAGCTTTAAAAAGTATTAACTTTTCCTCAATTAGAAAGGCCAGTGTTTAAGCATGCTATGTAAATATAGTAAAAGTACTCTGGCAGTATATGCTAGAGAAAAATATCCTATCATATGCTGGATAAAGATCCTACCATTTTGTGAGAATT
Source organism: Donacobius atricapilla (assembly GCA_013397315.1). NCBI lineage: Eukaryota > Metazoa > Chordata > Aves > Passeriformes > Mimidae > Donacobius > Donacobius atricapilla. The sequence goes on along the minus strand of WBMY01010446.1, from coordinate 270,280 downwards.
ACTGTTTTCAAGAGAGCACTAAGGAGAAAAGGGTAGAACCCGGTAGAGCTATGCAGTGTGATTCAGCAAGAACGTCATTAGCTTGGGGGAGTTCAACAGTTCCAAAGTTTTGCTGTATTAGAAGAACAGCTCAACTGACATCCCGTAAAGCTAATGGGGCTGCTACTACCAGACAAGAAACACCACTAGTTTCAATGTTAAAATGGTCATTCACGTTCCGGAAGTTGCCAAAAATTCAGTAGGCGAAGCAGTCTCCCACGGTTCTGAAGAATCCCTGACTGATTTACTGTGGTCAGTCTCCTTCTAGTTTTTGTCAAGGGCTTCAAGCCTCACACACTATGACAACAAAGCAACTATTGGGATTCTGCTGAGAGCAGGGGGATCTCCCAAGCGGAGTGTGCACGCCTCAGGGAGGTTGGTACCAGCCAACCCACCGGGGCTGCAGGAATAACACACCTTTTGGACTGTTAATACCCAGAACTTTTCTTAATACAGTGGTCATTTCGCCTTTATTTCATTCTTTTTTCATTTGTGTTTTTGTGCATGTTTTATGAGGTACATAATATGTTAGGACAAGAGTACATCAATCTTTAACTCACAAGATACATGTAAAATGCATGCTCAAAAATCTTTCTATGGAGAGGGGTGCATGAACAGAAATGGTTTGGCAGTGACTGCTTTAAAGCATCCATGAGAGATTTTCTGTAGTATTTGCAGCAATTTCTTTCATTGTTGTTTTTGTGCAAGTGACTAGCTAGACATTAAAAGAGAACGCTAACTCTGTTTATCCAGTTCTTGCAGGAAAAAAGGAGATCTGAAGAAAAAAATTACCTCAGACTGCTTCTCAACAATTTTTCGACTGATATGTTCAGCACAGAAACAGACCCAGCAGCATAGATGCTATTCCCATTACATGAAGCTTTAAAACACGCAGCTAGTGAAGTAAAATCCTTAAGTGGCACCTATTCAGCAAGAATAGTTCCAAAGTATCCTTGGCAGCAAGTAAACTGTTCCCAGCTACAATCTGCGCAAGATATTCATTTTAGTTCAGCTAGAAAATTGAGATATAGGTCAATCCTCACCCTGAATAAAAATCTTTTTTCCAGTGTCCTTGCAATTGCTGGCTAACTAGTTACAGAACTTACTTTCCAGCAGTTCCTCAGTAGGAATTGAGATACCCAACCAGGCAACAAGGCAAATAGTGTAGGGAATATTTTTCTATCAGGTAAGTAAAACCAGAACGGTCAGGAAAAACCACTGAGCTCCGTCTCATGGAAGAAGAGGTACTGAAGTTCCCTGTAGGTATATGAGTGCTCTCATTTGTCCCACCAATCAGGGGGACAGTATAAAAACATCTGCCTGTTGCTGAAGTTGCCCATGGAACATGTAGGAGAGTCAGAGGAAGGATCACTTCCTCTCTTCGGGCAGAATGAGATCAGTTTTACCTCTGAGTCTGTGAACAGGAGGAAACAATCCCAGGAATCAAATAATACCAGCAATCACAAAAAAAAAAGAAAGAAAAAGAAAAAAAGAAAAGAGATTTTTTTCAATGTTCTTAATGAGTGATCAGGAGGGGACGGCCATCACTGTTGCGATGACCAGAAGACAGCTGGTTTCATCTGGAGAACACACACACACTTAGCATTTTTTAGCTGCTTTTGCCAATGCTTCTTAATATCTTTCCCCAGTCACAATTTAAATGCCCTCATAAGCTGCAGCAATATCATATGTTTGAAAAAATATAGTGCCCTTTTCCTTAGGCCTGAATTTTCTTGCATTCAACTCAAGTTTTCAATAAATTGATTTAAACAACATTTATGATGATAGAATTATAACTAAAATACTCACTACTAAAAAAAAAGTTCTCATTAAAAACTCCTCCTGAAGTTAGGAAATGTAATGGTTGGACCATTTTTACTCATTCTTCTTAAAACCCCTCCCACTATACTCATATCCCAGATGACTCTTTCCAGACCAGATATTAGAAACAATTAAGTACTCAAGGAAGCATTTAGTACACAGTCCCAAGGGTTATACCAGTCTCTACTACAAAAAGTCATACTGTTACTGGGGGAAATGAAAGCATGAAGCGAGCACAACTTCCAGAATGATTCTTGTCAAAAACTGGAGCAAGAAATGTATTCCTCTCATAGCTTTCTGCCAAAAGATGGAGTCTGAACAGCCCCTCCTAATTCATTGTGGATAGCAATCAACAGTTTGATATCACAGTAGCAATTTAAGTTTGTAAACAGCTCCTAAGTCTACATTCATGTACTGTGCCTTCTTTGGCCTATTCGTTGTATTAGACTGAATCTAAAGATTTTGTTTATACAGGCTGAATTAAACTATCAGAACTTCATGCTCACAAACAACTTTGTGACAGTGGACAGTCAAGACAGAAGAGCTGCAAGGCAGTACAGCCGCTCATGCACACCCGAGCGGCCCTCAGCACCTAACTTCCACATACACAACAGATGGTTCATCTGACACTCACAGCCTCAGCTCACCTTAGCTTTTTTCTTCATACACGCTATAAATGAGAGCACATAATTCAAAAGTTTGGCTACGTCTCTCTGGTTTCACAGAACTTGTGTGTATCCTTTCCACAGCTTCAAAAGTGCCCTGCTAGCTTATAAATTGAGATACAAAGCTCAAATAATCCGAAGTACAATAATATTACTTTAAATTTCAACTTGCTACTGCATACAGGAAAATGAACCCCAAACTACTGAACTTACCTCTAGAGAAAAACGTTAAGTTACTTTCCTGAAATAGTGTAAAAGCAAATCCCCAGTAGCGCCACATATGGCTGTCTTTAAGGTAGTGACTTCTGGCTTTAAAATAAATGCACTGCACATCCCCCCCCCAGCCCATGGTGGAAAGCAGAGTGTGGGTGGTAGAAACCCCAGGAAAGGAAGTAGGTGACAACACGTAAAAATCAGACAAAACCCGAGCTGCAGAACAACAAAATAGGGATAGGGGAAAAAGTATTATGGGGACATAAAACAGGACGCATAAACGTTCTCCACATATCGAGGTAAGGAAACCCGTTCTGATAAGGCTCTAATCAGCATTATCAGCACTCCGGGGAGAAAACGAGTTCTGAGGAGAAAAAACGCCTACTTCGGTTTTAAGCAGTGCAAGCATTACAAAGTGAGCTCCTAACGAGCTGTTTAAAGGCAGGCACCGCACTAAGCAATGCGTCTACCCCTACCAGGCCTGCGGGGCTGCGCCGGTGAGGCAAAGCTCAAGGCAGCCCGGTCCCGCCACCCGCGGCCGCGCAGCTGACAGGAGCCCCGCTCCGCCGCCTCGGCGCCCCAGCGAGGTGGGCGCTGCCCCCACGCACCCCAAAGCCGCAGCGAGAGCGCCGGGGCGCCTCCCCCGCTGCCGCCGCC
>WBMY01010446.1:215137-266876 GCA_013397315.1 Donacobius atricapilla | reverse complement strand
GCTCCGATTGGCTCGGCGCAGGCCCGGCTCGCTCGTCACGCCCTCCCGTCAGCAAATAGCGCCGCACGTGTCTTACCGAGGGCCGCCGCGCCAGCGATCCCTTCCGAAACGGCCCCTTCCATTGGCTCCCGAGCCGTTCCTACAGCACCCACAGTTCCTTGCGAGGGCCGCGGCGCCGCCTGGGAGCGTGCGTTCCCTGGGGCCGGCGGCGGGGCAGGGACTACGCCACCCACAACTCCCCGCGCCGAACGGCGCAGGGGGCCGGAGCGGCGCCGCCGCCCGCAGCCCCGCCCGGGCCACACCGCAGAATTCCGGGGGCTGCGATACGCTTCGTTGGTTAGAGTATGGAAGCAGCAGTAAATTAAGTGTGTGCCTAAAACTGCGCAGATGGAGTTTGTGTAACATAAAGAGTTTAGTGCGACTTTATCTTCAGAAAGGCATCAGTTCTCGAAATAGGTGAAGCGCTGTGGGATTGGTTCTCATAGGAATTGCATCGTGCTGTGGGTCAGTTAAAAAGCAAACGAGGAAGGGAATTAGCACCCCAGCCTTTAATGGACTGCAACACGGCTGGGTGGTAAATGCCACCGCCTCACAGGACGGTGCTGTTCCGCAGTGCTGTGCGGAATTATAACGCGGGTTTTCCCACACCGTCCCAGCCGCGTCAAGCCGCCCCAGCCCTGCAGCGCTGCCCGGGGCTCTCCGCGGGGCGGGAGCGGCCGCCTGCGGCTGCTGCTCCCACGGGACACCGGAGCAAAAGCTGCGGGAAGTGCCGTCCCACCCAGGGCTGGCCGGGGGGTTTTCTGCCCGCTGCGGCAGGGTCTGCCGGCAAGGGAATGCCTGCGCTGCTCCAGGCAGGAGGTGGCTAAAGAGTATGTGAGCACCCTGGATAGAACGAACGAGTGGTTCTGATTCTAAATAGGAGAATATTGAAGTACCAGTCAATTTTTTCTAGCTACGGTACAGCTAAACAGCACACTGTAAACATGGCTAAACAGTGACAGAACGAAGCTGCACAGGTGGGGGAATGCCATTTTGGAACGAGTCTGAATGGGTTTCACCAGGGCACTTCTCTGTGCTTGGATCAGCTCAAAGTTTAGCCTATGTTTTGGTAAATGGAAAAGCACAGATCTACCCGCCTGTCCACAGTCACACACAACAGGTAGAAATCAGCAAACGAGAGGTGGGAAGGGTCTTCTGTGTGGGGTGCCAGTGGAGTTTATTGAAGTTACACTGAAGGGTTCCAGGGACAGGAGACCAAGAACAATGGAGGGTATAGCTTCGAGTACAGAAGAAGGGGCAGAGCAGAGCATCAGATCCAATGGTCTGAGGGTACAGGGGCGGGGTAAAGGATAACAATTAATAGAGGATGCCAGGGTAGATAGGGGGGGATACAGAAACCAATGGGGACGGAAGGAAGGGAGAATATTCTGGGGAATGTACATATGTGGAAAATATGGGTGGAACCAGGGTGACCTAAGCTTACATCAACTTAATGAACCAATGGAGCAACGGAACCTTAAAGACACTGACATGTTGCTGCAAGGATCTGTAGGAGAGCAGCCTTTCTCACCATGCAATAAAGCATTTCTCTTACATTGGCAGGCCCTCCTGGGCCTCTACAACAAATCCTCTAGTGGCAAGTTCTCCTGGGGTGCCACAGGCCCTTGCTCCCATCCTAGAGTAGCCTATTCGTAGAGGATTGCGCCCTGTGAATGAGTGACCCACACTGCAACAGTTTTGGGATGACTGTTTGCCTGTGGGAGGGACCCCACAGCCTAACAGGAAAAGGATTCCTCTCCCTGAGTGAACAGAAGAAACCCTGGAGTGATGAAGTGATCAAAACCCCCATGCTGTGTCTTCCTGCGATATTGATAAGAAAGAGGAAGGGACTGAGGGAGGAAATAAGATGTTTTAAAGGCTTATTTTGCTTCTTATTATTCTCCTCTGACTTTGTTAATAATAAATTTATCTTATACCTTTAAATTTGAACCTGTTTTGCCCTTAGGAGTGTTTTTCTGCCAGTCCTTATCTCAACTCATGAGCCCTTTGTTAATTTTTTTTCACCCCCCTCTGCCCAGCTATAGCAGAAGAGGATGAACGAACGACTTTTGTAATTGCCTGGTGTTTGGCCAATATCAAACCATGACAGGTGGCCATGGTGGGGGGCTACAGGGTTGTGAGAAGCTGCCAGAAGCTTCCCCCATGTCTGACAGAGCCAATGCCAGCTGGCTCCGAGATGGACCTGTCACTGGCTGAGGCTGAGCCCATCTCTGACAGTGGTGGCACCTCTAGGGAAGGGGCAAAAGTTACTGCACAATGGCAATGGCTGTGGGACAGAATATGTGAGAGAAACAGCTCTGCAAACACCAAGGTCAGGGGAGAAGGAGGAGAGGATGTGCTCCAGGTGGGGAAGGTGAGATTCTCCTGCAGTCCATGGAGGGTGGTGAAGACCATGGTGAGCCAGCTATGTCCCTGAAGCCCATGGAGGTTGATGGAGGAGCAGAGATCCCACACCTGGAGCAGGTGATGCCTGGAGGAGTCTGTGACCCTGTGGGAAGTCCTTGCTGGAGCAGGTTTCTGGCAGGGCCTGTGGCCCTGCGGAGAGAGGAGCCGACATTGGAGCAGGTTTCCAGGTAGGACTTGTGACCCTGTGGCGGACCCACACTGGAGCAGGCTGTGCCTGAAGGACTGGCTGTACTCTGCGGAAGGTACCCACACTGGGCTGTTTGTGAAGAACTGCAGCTTATGGGAAGGAGTCACATTGAAGAAGTTTGTGGAGGACTGTCTCTCGTGACAGAACCCATGCTGTAGCAGTGGTAGTGTGAAGAGTCCTTCCCGTGAGGAACAGCAGAAGGTGATGAAGTCACTATAATTCCCTTTCCCGCTGCACCTCTAGGAGGGAGGGATAGAGAATTTGTGCATAAAGCCTGGGAAGAAGGATGGGGTGGGGGAAAATGTATGTTTAAGATTTGGTTTTACTTGACATTACCCTACTCTGATTAGATTCATAATTAATTTTCCCAAGTCAAGTCTGTTTTGCTCTGACGACCTGACAGTAATTGGTGAGTAATCTTTCTGTGTCCTCGTCTTGACCCTCAGCCCCTTCCTTATATTTTCTCTCCTCTTTCCAGGCTTTGGTGGTCACCTGATGATGAGCCAGGGTCAACCCATCACAGCTGCCCAGCTCCCTTATGGACTCCCTCCCCATGAGTTGTTCAAGACTTCATTGAGCAAATCTCTCCTCAAGTTGACCCAGTCAGCCTTCCTGCAAGCCGGGGTTGGAACTAGGTGACCTTTGGAGGTCACTTCTAACAAAATTTATTCTACATCTAAAGCACTGTGTGTGGGGTTAAGTGAACTGGAGAAACAAGACGAAAATGCAGTGGAGGAAACAGATTTTTTTTTTAATTAATAACTTCCATACAACAACAACAAAAATTAGATAATATTGCAGACTGAGTTAGTTCTGATTAATTTAGTATATTCTGTACTCTAAGGGTGTGGTGAATTGATTGCTGCCTTTCCATTTATGTGTGCAGCAGCCATAAAATTCCCATCAATTTCCTTAATCCATTTTGCATTTTCTTCTCTGAAGCTTTGAATGGAATATTAGGTATTTTTGAAATGGTCTTTCACTGTGCCAAAATGTTGTGGTCTTTTATACAGCAGTCCAAGTGACTAGACAAATGGTAAGGACCCAAATTTCATCCTTTATGTTTTAGGTACTCTTAGCTATGTTTTTTCAAACTATTATCTGATCTAAATTTTCAAGAGCTTTTAAAATTTATCTGTTAAGTACTACCTAGCTTGTGTAGCATGATGTAGTACTGGATGGTCTCTTGTTAGGAGAATGGAAGTGCAGGAGTAAAGTTAGGAATACTTTAGTGATATGTACTCTTTAGGATTATTTCTTATACTCTCTTTCTTGTCTCCTGTCTCTGTAGTTGGATCATACAACTATCTGTGTTGTACCAACATTGCTTTTTACTTTGATTGTGGAAACCTTCTTATATTTTTTTTTAATGAAAAACTGCACAAGTGGGAGAGGTATGAAGCTTGGTAGATTTTGAAGAGCAATTTCCCAAGAGTTCTCCTTGCAGAATGTTCTCATAAAGTTTTTTCAGCTTGCTTCAGAAAAATTAAAAGGAGAAAGCTTCAGATCTCTCAGGGAAGATTTCTGTCCTAAAATACATCGGCTTTGTGACAGATTTTTCTAGCAAAAAGGTATATAATTCTTTTATTTTCTTAAATTAGTGTACAAAATATATAGTTTTAGGCAGACTGATTTTCATAGCTTTTAATGACTTTTTTAAAAAAATTATTTTACTATTTTTTTTAAAGCTTTTGCATGGTAATTTCTGAGAAAACAATAGCAAGGAGAATAATGCTCCTGTATGTCCAGTGTTCATGGCAGTTGGGGGATTATGATTCTAGCAAGGTCTATATGCAAAGTAAGAGACACAATACAGGTGTTATTTAAGCAACCTAAGGGAGAAAAGGTAAAAATCGCCATGATTAATATCACCTGGTCTGCAAAATTAACTGCCCAGTTACAGGGAATGAGGGAGGGAGAAGCAGTGATGAAGAGAGGAAAGAAGACTCTTCCAGTATATGTTAGAAACGAGGTTGTTGCCAAGGCTTTTGTGAAGACTCCGGTCAAGAGAAACCAGAAGGATGTAGCTTGAAGAGCTGTCACCCAGGCTAGACCAGTAACAAATTGTAGAGGTGAGGCAACACTGTGAACTATCAGCAGTCTTGTAAACAGAAATGCAGATAGCCCAGGCCTCTTTCTCCTCTCCAAATGGTAAGGCTTGAAGCTCATTAGTGAAAACATCAGCCCTTGCTTTCTAGCTTCCCAAATATAGCAGCATTCACAGATCTCTGTAATATCGGTGTGGGCTCTAATATCCATGCCTAGACTCATGGCCCTCACCCATTGTTCGGGGCCTCCCCTACTGACCAGGAGAGTCTCACTTGATCTTCAGTACAGAACAGTTGCACACGCTCATGCACTGTTCTCACAAGCATGCTTGCTCAGATACTAGGTCTCCCACTGGGTGGTGATCCAATGTCCATGCACACACACTGTGTCCCTTACATAGCTGCTGACTCAGAGCTGGAGTCTTTCCAGGTGTAGATCTTCTATTTCGTGGCTACTTATGGCTATAGCTTAAGACTGGCTAGCAAAGTGTATGTATGTGTACACATGGATGTGCATACACACGGGTGTGTGCACAGTTAAATTCCCTTGGGAAACATAGACAGTCTGGTGTCTCAAACTGCTGGCACTTAAACATATGGGCCCTGTGAGCCACAGTCCCTGATGCAGTTCCTGGCATTTAGACTCCACCAATACACACCCTATTCCCAGTGGGGACTGATCCCTTCCTGTGGGCTCGATATTTCTGAGCCTGAATTTTAGCGTGCTAACTATTGCTAGCTCCTTTCCCAAGAGAAAACTGCTTGGGAAAGGAGCTAGTGATAGTTAGCACGCTAAAATTCAGGCTCAGAAATATCGAGCCCACGCCCTTCCCCTGTTGTTGGCACTCAGATCTCAATTGTATTCTAGTCTTTCTGTTGTCACCTGGATCTACAACCTAGTAACCTGGGTGTGTTCTCCAGCTGCTGGCAATTGGACATTGTTGCACTCATGTAGGATAGGAGTGAGGTTACAAAGGCAAAGTCAGTAACAGAATTTATTAAGAAGAAAGGATACACTTTGTTGATCACGTGTTGATCATGTGTTGATCGCATGGCTCAGACCAGTAGCCTATGTTTGTTCTTCTGCTATCCATCCATATCTCTAACTTTCCTTACATTTTTCACTTTCCATAAAGAATCTATAATTTTTACATATTCCCCACAGGTTCTTTTTACTTTTCCATGGTTTTGGTACACTCTCACAAAGACTTTCAAATATGCCATCATACTCATGAAATCTTGATTTCTTCTCTGTTCCCTCCTCTGCTCCACCCTCCCCCTTGTCCCTGCCTATGTCTAAGTAGTTCCTTCTAACAGACCATCAATCAGCAACTGGAAATTTCTGGTCTTTGTCTACCTTATTACCTGCTCATTAATGTTTGTGTATTCTTTTCCTTTATTGTTTTATTGTTTTCCTTGTTACTCATTTCTTCTATTACACTGAATGGTCCTTAACTAGAGACCTGAATGAACCAGATGCTCTTTCAGTCTAAGTACTCTTACAGTGGCATGGAGGAAAAATACTCTTGTTTATTAAAGTTCCTGGAATCATGCTGCTTTTTATTTTGGTTCTGGTTTTACCTCTGTTGAATTACTGCTATCACTTGCTTTTTTTTTTTTTTTTTCTGTTCATTTTCTCAAGGGAAGAGCTCCAGTTATCTTCAATGAGATTTCCTATAGGATTTAACAAAACCTGAGTATTACATGCTCACCGCAATTGTAATGTTAGAGTCCCAGAGGCATGACTGAATTGCTTATATAGATTTTTTCTGTGTACAAATTGTGCTGAGAGCTTCAGATTGGTGCTTAGTGTGGGAACCCTCCAGCAAGAACAGTTGGTGTGCTTGCACTAAAAATAATGTTATCCGGTTGTCTGTGTACTCGAGGTCTTGTCTTTAGATGACAATGAATAGTAAGCACAAATGAGTCTGCAGGTGTTACAGCAAAACAAATGCTAGCCTAATCTGGAGACAAAGTATGGTGACATCAGGCTGACCTGTGTACAAGTATGGTGAAAACGTAGTATTTATAATTTAAAAAACATAGAGGTTATTGTTTTAAGGCTGTGTAAAATCTGAAGAATTGTATTCTAGTCCCTAATTTTCAGAAACTGGACAAAATGAAGAAAAAAAAAGAAACAATCTAACTGTTAAGTATCTATAATTGGAAATCACATTCTCTTGTGATCTGTGCCCTTTCTGTAGTACTGAACGGAATCTCAGAATTGTTAGGTCGTCAGGGACCTCTGGATATCACCTAGCCCAACCCACCTGTCAGGGCCTCTCCTCTCCTCTCCTCTCCTCTCCTCTCCTCTCCANNNCCTCTCCCTCTCCCTCTCCTCTCCCACATTGTGCTGGTGTTTGGGGTTCCTCCTCCCCAGGTGCAGGACCCTGCACTTTGCCTTGTTGAACGCCATTAGGTTTCTTTCCACGCAATTCTCCAGCCTTTTAAGGTCCTGCTGAATGGCAGCGCAGCCTTCTGGTAGATCAGCCACTCCCAGTTTTGAATCATCAGCAAACTTGCTGAGGGTACATTTTACCCCTTTTTCCAGGCTATTGATAAAGAAGTTGAAACATGCACATACATGTGAATTATTGTATATTAGTGTGTTTTTCACATGATTTCCAGAGAAGTGTCGTATGAGTTGCAGTGCAGATGAAATGACACCTTATGCTTCCTGCAAACTAAAATTTTCATATATGTTACACTTCAGTTGCAGTTATGGATTCAGCAGTGTCAGTTATTTTAGTGGCAATTTCTAGAGTAGCCTGAATGACTTAAAAGTAAGAAAACCTCAGTGGGGCTGAAAGCTTTCAAGGGAAAATAGGACAAGATAACAAGTACAGCATGGAAATGGTTCAAGGGTAAGTGGGACCTAGTTTTGATATTTTCCTTCTCAGCTTGTGAGCCCTTTTCTTGAAAGTTTTTGTGCAGACTGCAGGCTCAAGACCATAGCCAGAGCTCTGCTCAGTGATCAGGCAAGGAACAGGATATTTATTACAGTATATAGGGCTGGGTATTAACTGGGAAACATCTCTAGAGCTGTAATTCTGGGAAATACACAATGCCAGATGAAGAAAAGTGCAGCTCTGGAAACATCACGTTTTGCTATATTAACTATCCCCTAGCTTTCTGTGAACTCTCAGGTATCTTTTGTGTTTATGGTATGCCAACACTGTTATTTCTTGAGCTTTTTCAGAGTTAGCTCTTAAATATGTAGAATTAGTATTTATAATGGTTTGCTTTGAAAATTTGTGTCATTCAGGTGGAAAAAACTGAAAACAATCACAAGGTTTAAGCTATCAATCATAAATAAATAATCTTGTCATTCATGCAGAGTGTAATTTATTCAGAAAAATGGTTCAACAAACACTTGCAAATAATGAACATGCTTGGGGGAATTTTTTTGGTTATTTGGGATCAGAGAATGGTAAAAATTAATAATTGTATATATTTAGAAACATGTATGCAGAAATAATTTACATGTAAAATCACCTAATACTTGATATTAGAATATTCAGAATAGATGGCAGCAAGATTCTTTGAAGCACATCATCAGAGAACTAACTTGGGGTATAAAAAATGGGACTAGTAGAAAGCTAGGACTGAATTGTACGAGTTGGGCTCTGCTCCTCTGTAATGGAACAGCACCTTGCCACCAAATGATATTGTCACACTGATTCACACAAAGTTTCCACTGCTATCAGTTTCATTGTGTTTCCCATGTCCAGCCCTGATGCACTAACAATGGTCTAGTGGTCAGATGTCTAGAGAGAGAATAATGGAAAAGTATCAAACCTATTTTATTTTGAAAATATTTGCTTTGGTGAAAAAGCTGTTTCCTCTAATTTTCTAGCTGCTTCTGTTTATGGTTTAACTGTGATTAAAAGTATAACCTACAAAGTGAGATGGCTGTAAGAATGTCTGTAAGAATGTAAGTAAATTCTGTAAGAATGGCTGGGAAATAAATTGGAATTAATTTTTCTTCTTGCTATGTGTCTCATGAAGTTTGTACCTTAAAGGACACACGGGTGTCACAGAGGGCTTCAGAGTTATGGCATTCAGGTTAAGGAATTGCCAGTCAGATGTGATTTAAGGCAGGTTATTCATCTACTGCACCAGGAGTCTGAGCTTTCCAGTGGATTGCTCCGGGCAAGCATCCGTTGGTTTACGCCATGGAAGGACAGATGATTCTCACACTGGGAAGGAGTACAAACTGCACTGCAGATTTTTTTTTTCCTCTGGTGTGATTGTGAGTTTTAAATGTTTGGCATATCAGTCTTTTTTGACTCCTAAACATTCCCTCAGGACACTGGTGACTAGCTTACTTCTGTTGTGATCTTGGATTTTGTCTGCTTAGCTGATCTGTAAGCCAGAGCATACAAACAGTTTTGATGGAGCTCAGTGTTCATGTTGCAAACTTCAGTATCCTCGGCTATAAACTTACTAGATTAGAGATCCAACTATCCATTTGTTGTGCAGGAGGAGTTCAGGCTTAAGAATAATTTCGACTTGAGCAGAAAGCCGTCTGTACTACTGCTGCTGCCATACATGTCACATTTGTTTTATCAATTGGGCGTTGTCCCTCAGCAGTGCCTGTTCTAAACACTGAAGTAAAATAACAATTTAAAGAAACATGCTTGTGATGTAGATTAGATTTCTCCTGAATTGTATGGGGAAACTCTACTGTAGTTTCCTGCTGGCTACAAACCCAGATACCTCAAAGCTTCTGAAAGCTGTGACAGCTGGACACTGCAAACAGTATTTTAAGGTTGTTGTTATACCATATAGGTATATTAGATGTACGCATATCTGTATGTTCCACCGATACACGCGCCTGCAATGTGTGTTTGTGTGTCTTTGTTACGTTTGTTTGGGTGTTTGTGTTTGTTATGTTTGTTTGGCTGTGTTAGTTCGTGTGTGTATGTTCATGTACGTTTGAGTGTGTGTGTGTGCGTGTGATGTTTGTTTGTGTACGTTTGCTGGGTGTGTTTGTGTACGTTTGTTTGAGTGTTGGTGTTTGTTATGTTTGTTTGTGTACGTGTGTGTGTGTGTGTGTGTGTGTTATGTTTGTTTGTGTACGTTTGCTGGGTGTGTTTGTGTGCGTTTGCAGGTTGTGTTTGTGTACGCGTGTGTGTGTGTGTGTGTTATGTTTGTTTGTGTACGTTTGCTGGGTGTGTTTGTGTACGTTTGCTGGGTGTTTGTGTTTGTTATGTTTGTTTGTGTACGTTTGCAGGTTGTGTTTGTGTACGTTTGTGACCCGGGCCGCAGCGCGGCTTCCCGCCCGCGGTGCCCGCGNGTGGGGGTGCGCGGGCTCGGCAGCGCCGGGCCGCGGGCGGGAGGGGCTCCGCAGGTAACCTGGGGGCTTTCCCGGCCGCTGGCACTTGGTGAGCGGCTCTCCCTCGCAGTGTCCGGAAACCCCTGGAGCGCTGCTGCGGCTCCGCCGTGCGCTGCGGCGGGGCCGCCGCCTGTGCCAAGGGACGGCGTGCCCGGCGACAGGGCGAGGGCAGCAAGCGCCAGCTGAAACATGGACACTCCGTGCTACCACGAGGAAAAGGCCCTTTGATGGGAGGGAGACTGAGCGCTGGAGCGGGCTAGCCAGGGAGGCTGGAGAATCTCCTGGTCAAAAGCCGCCTGGGCGCGATCCTGGCAGCCTGCTTTGGGTGAACCTGCTTTAGCAACGGGGTTGGACGACACGGTCTCCAAAGATCCCTTTCAACCCCATTCTGTCATTCCGTAAAAATAACAGACAAAGCTTTTCTGGTCCCGAGTCCACTTTTTGAGAAGTCTTGCCTTAATCTCTCAAGACTTACAGAGCTCAACTGTGAAATGGCATTAGTAATGCATCCCTTCTCTAGTGAACAAGAACTTGCTTGTGGAGTGATATTCTGGTATTTTAATAATAAAGCTATTTAAATCTGGGTAAACACCACAAAGTAAGCAAATGCAAGGCAAAATTGACTTCAGTACAGTAAATAGCGTGTGGCATCATTATGCATAATCTACCTCACCAAATTGTAGAAGAATAGCTGATTTCTTAATCACGAAAACAAATTTTGAGAGACTAAGACATTTTAGTCTCTAAACGTGTTTGAAGTATGTATATCCAAAAGCATGAGGAACAGTTTGTGTTTCTATCCTTTACTTCTGTTTTTTTTTTTTAGCTTGTGAGGTTTTTATTTTTTAAAAGTTTTTTGAGTATTTTTTTGTTTTATCTAAATAGGACTGAGTAGGTAACTTTGTTTTCACTTTTGAATTTTAGGGAAATCATAACTGAAAACAATTTCATTTTGAAAGAGCACGGCTTTCTGATTTGAGATTGACAGATGAATGGTGTAATTTTATATAACATGTTCCAGATAACTGCTGCTAAGTCTTGCTGTCTGACTTAAAACTAGTTTTCAGTATTGCTGGAGATATAGCTGAAGCTTGATATTACAAATGCATACAGTTCCAGTTTTGTAATGATTATTTGTTTTTATCCCAAATTTTGTCTTTATTTCTTTTGCATATTGACTGCTGAAGTGAACCAGCATATTGTGAGGGCAGAAATAGGTCAGCATTTAATGTATGCTGTAGTTGCTGATGAAAACTTGCTAGTGGAGAGGATTTGCAAAAGGCACTGAGTCTTTAAAGAGAATAAACAATTGATATTAAGACAGCACTGTTATTTTATATGTATTTTCTAGGTTATTTTATTGTGTGGAACAATAAGGTAGAGATACCAGTATCTTCTTAGAGACTCAGGAGGAGGAGTAGTTCAAAGGTCAGAGTTTCTTTGTGCATGAGTATTACAAGTTTATATTTCAAATAAAGCAAAATGGGATTGGAGACAGCCCTAGATATTTAAGGCTGTATGGTTAAGTGGCTGCAAACTGCTGATTTACAAACATGTCCTACATGTCCTTTCCAGATATAATGTCCTAGAGCCATTTGAGTTTGTTTCCTCTGCCATGCTGAAAGCTTGTGACTGAAGAGCAGTGTAACCTGCTGATTCCTTGTGTTAAACTCAGATTTCCCCAAAGGTCATGGAGAAACAATTAGGCTCCAGGATTTCTTAATGAACTGGGCCTTGACTTCATGCTTGGACCGAGTGTGGCTTTTCTTCTGTGGTGTGGCTAACCACCCATAGGCACAACAGCTATGTTGTTCTAGGGCTCAGTATTATGAGGTAATGAGGAACTTCTTCAGATCAGAAGCCTCTAGCCCTCCTTTCAGTTGGACCTTCATCCCACAAAGCTATCTGCTTTATATTCAAACCCTAGAACAGATATCCATTTCTTCCTAATGATATCCATGGTCTCATCATATTGACCACATCTCCCAAATATTAACTCCTGTAATTCTTAGCTTAGTCAATGCATAGGTTCCTAAAAAATTGTCCTGACATTCAAAGATCCTGCATTCCTTAAGTTCTCAATTTGAATATAGTAATTTGAAATATAGGAGACCTAATTTGAAAATGTCAGTTATGTCAATTACTCCATCTGTAAAATATTAATTAGGTTAAGATTAGTATATTTGAAAGAGACTTGTAATCCTTGAGTAATTTCTTGGAAATATAATTATTCTAAAACCTCTCATGCATTAAAAATCTCTTTATAGCTTTAGAAAAGTAGGTATTGTAGTCAAACATTTTTCTCCCTTATTGCTAATGTATTTGGTTTTACTTTTGAATAAGAAAGAAAAAAAAATCAGACATTTTGACTCTGTTTATGTGAATTACAAGTAGTTATAGAATTTTTTCTAGGGCTGCTAAAAATCTTAGTTTAGGATGAAATTAGTGAGACAGGTTTTCCAGGACAGAAAGTATCATGTTAGAAAGTTTTGTGATGATAAGCACTGTGCCAGTGAAATCACGTGCCTTAGAGGTTTAGTAATGGGTTTAATCCTGCAAGAACTTAATTATTTTGATGTTCTGAAGCAAACTTTGAACTCTGTGAATTCTTATGTGATGTGAATAGTGTGAATAGAAATGTATGGTATCACTTGTACCTAAAACCAAAGTGTGGCGAATGCTTTACTGGGTCAGATTTTATGGAAAGAAACTGATTATGAGGAAAAACTTATTAGACCAGAAACAAGTGCAGAGTACAGTGCTCTCTGATTTTTTTTTCCCTCCTAGGTCAGGGGATACATGGTGTCAAATGACTGATAACCTTCTGAGATAGCACAATCCTTCTTGAACTCCTCCAGATGTCTTCTTTTAATCTTCTGCTACTTGATGTGCCTTTTATCTCATCTATTCTTCAGTGCAAAATTACAGCAAATATTTTTTTCTGTTTCAGCACCTAGGATTTGAACAATGTTTAAACCTTGTTTTGTATTTTGTACTTTTAATTTTGTATGTCTTACAGAAACCAGAGAAGTATGATATGATGAAGCAGTATGTCCAGTTTTATTAGGGAACATTGTGCCTAACACTTTTAATATATGTAGAATCGTACTATCTCAAAGAATCACAGTCTTCATGGAAAATGGATGTATTTCCGTTGAGATTCATAGTGGAGAAAACCCCATTTCTTTTTCATCAGTTTCCTAAAATCCCAGAGCATAGCCCCAAATGGTTTTGTTTTTTTGAAACATAAGTACTTCAACAGCTGCAGCTTATGAATAAACAGAGTATGCATGCGAACTAGAGTGAACATATATAAAATTACCCGCCTGATATGTGATATCACCATGCCATAATCCTGAGGTCTGTAACCAAGTTACATATTTAGAAAAGTAGCCATATGATTCTCTTGCACTTACACCTGCCTTCTGAAAAGATAAATCTCAGATTTACAGAAGAAATGTTTTATGTGTATTCTGGTTAAGCTTTTATGAGATGCTATATCAGCAAACAAGAAATTGAATTTCAAAGGATAGAGGAAAGGGACAGAGAAGATATAACAAAAAGGAATAATTCTACCTGTCTTATCTCTCAGGCTGTCTACTAAATTCTTTTTTTCTCTGTGTGCTTTAGAGCAGAAGTGCAGAAATAAGTGAAAAAATAGCTAACCTTGCAATAAAATCCTATGGTGACATGTTCTTCACATCCATTGTGAAGTGTACAGCAAGAGCAGAGGTTTTTATGCTAAGTTTTGGGGCAAATAACCCCAGACATGTAGATGTTGAGATGGAACTTCCAGAAGTTTTAGTTCTGTATAAAGGAATTCAGCATATGCAGCAAAGCTGGAGAAATAGAAATGCCAGCTGACTTGCCTGAGCAGTCACAGTGCTGTCATTGTGAGTGCTGAATCCTTAAACCGGGACTTGAATTGGTATAGACTGGAAGGAAATACTTGTCTGTATAAGTACAAACAGCAAACATCTATGAAATAGCTTGGTCTTTGTGGACAGTTTGAATAGTAAAAGAGGTACATTCGGAGGCTAAATTATTTATTGTGAGTTGCTCTCCCAGCTTCTTTAGTGAATGATCTCATACATCAGTGTTCAGTGCTTTCTCAAATAAAATGAACCAGTCTGGTGCTGTGCCACTGCCTCACTTCCATTCACTTGCTATTATGTTTACCACCAGCATGCATCTTTTTCTCCTCAGAAAATATACAAATGGGCAGTGCTTGACATTCTTTTGCTTTCTTTTACCTTCTCTTCATTTGCATCAAGCTACCCATGCACTACAGAGATCATACTTTTTTATTTTTAGTATAATTTAAAATGGAATTTGCCTTTCTGGAAGAGTTGCATCAAGAAAATCACTTTTTCTACCCTCATTTTTTTTTGTTTTAATAACCCTGGTCAAGGCAGTAGTTTAATTTGTTTTTGCTTTATATCTGAATAGACAATTTAACAGGCTAATCATGAGACTGTGGGTAGAAATGTTTAAAGTAGCTTCTAATTTCTGAAAATGTAAATGACATTGCTGAGATCACCTGAAGCAATCACTCTGCACTACCGTTGTCAAATCATGGAGTTATTACAGTTTTTCAGAGATGAAAAGCTGAACAGTCTGTGTCAGCTATGGCAAGATTGTTCATAGTTTGTGATCATATCATAGATCTAATATCCAAGCAAAGATTGTGATCATATCATGGATCCAATAGCCCCAGTGCTCATGGGCTACGGGGGAGTAAGGGTTTATGTAGATAGCAATGGTTACATGGACACTTACATGCCTCAATTTGAACAGGTGATGGTAATAATGTAAAACTTGGATTAGTTCTTCATGTAATCTGATAAGTCATCAGCAGAAGTTTAAGTGGTTTGGGCAGATAGGTTGGTCTCATACTAGATTGAAATAGTTCAGTTATGGATAATACTCTTGTCTTTGTATTGTCTTGAATGGAAAACATGAAGCATGCTTTATCTCATTGGGACTTTGGGGCATGTAGTTGGGGAAGAATGTGCTTGTAAGTGCTTTGCGAAGTAGGGGCCAATGAATAATGTTTCTAAGGATT
This sequence comes from Donacobius atricapilla, assembly GCA_013397315.1. Taxonomy (NCBI): domain Eukaryota; kingdom Metazoa; phylum Chordata; class Aves; order Passeriformes; family Mimidae; genus Donacobius; species Donacobius atricapilla. Next base: position 251,772 of record WBMY01010446.1, on the reverse strand, counting down.
AGGCAGCAATTGACAAAAACAGCCCTTCATATATGCTTCTTATGCTGTCTCTCAAAATGGTAACACACTAGTGAAAGTCTCAGAAATTAGGTAGTTAACTTCTCAGAGAAGGATATAGGAAAATTTGTTTAGGTTACTTTGACTGTAATTTGTCAGGAGAATTAGACACTTTTTCCTTAATCTGTTCAGAATTTGTGATCTGGAAAGTACTGAATCCCAAGTGGATGGGGAAATGTATTAGGCTAGGGAATAGCCTCCCAAAGAGGGGAGAAGTTTTTCCATTGGGGTATTTACAACTGCATAGTGAAAACACTGGGGAGCTAGGCTTATTATTGTTCTTAAAGGATGGATTAATCTGTGATTTAGATACAAGGAATCTGGCCTTAGGGAGTCACAGAAGGGATGGAGGGGAAATAATACAGATTTTCATTAATTTGATTGAAAATATACTATTCATTTTGTTGAGTAATTTGTAAAAGCCTTCCCATTCTTCTTTTTAATGCAGACCCTTGCTCACTGAAGAGTGGACTTTGTTGAGGCAATCTAATTTTATTTTTAGTCAGGGTGTTTGACCACATTCATAGGGGAATCAATAAAGAGGTCTCTTGTGTGAGTTGTTTGTGTGTTATCAGAAAAATAACAGAAAAATTACCTGGTAGAAGCCTGGCATGTTCATATCTCCAGCTAAGGAACAGGAATGCTCTACCACTGATTGGGGGGAACAGGATGCTTAGTGTGGAATATCAATTTCCAAATTTGAGACACTTGAAGGGCAATTCTTCCGGGTTCTCTTGGGTCTTATTCTGTAAAGTATTTTTGTGAGGGATCACAAAGTGTGCTACTCTTTCCCTTCTAATTTGTAAGCAAGAGTGTAGACGTTTTAGAGTGATACAGGTGTTGAGCTCAACTAAAACAGATCATGATACTTGGTGAAAGTGTTCAGCCTTTATAACAAGAACTAAAGTAAGAAAATAGAAATTAAGTCAGTTTTGGGTATTCTTCTGCCTTTGAGCTCACTGACTAGGAACTAATTGCCTTCGAAGCTTTGACTTTCTCGTTTTGTCATGTGATTTGGTATAGGGCATTGATATTGTGCAACAGCATTTTCTTCTCCTATCCAGCCATTACTCCACTGTCTGGTGTGTCCTCTACAAGGGCAAAGAGGAATAATTTCTATCAGGATTATTTTGTCCATCTTCTTGATGGATGTGCCAAATACTGGAAGCCCCATAGGGAAGGGATTGTCAAATGCACAAACCCAAAGTGGGAATTAACTGTCCATAAAACAATTCAGATAGAGTTTGTAAACAGCCCACAGGGTTAAATATTGTTCACCATTTGAATAATTTGGTAAATCCTTACAATGCCAACATGCAAGCTTAATTGACAGTGGGTTTTCAAATAGCTACTTGCTCTCCTGGTGGTTTTTTTTTGTAAGGTGTGGGAGTCTTCCTTTTTACCTGCTGGCATGGCTAGCCTGCACAAATTACAGGTGTATTCATCCTTGGCTGCTTTGGAGTAATGCCACAAGGGGAAGAGTGCGTGGCTTTGAAGATTGATTCCTGTCTCTGATTCCTTGGTCCAAAAAACCAAAGCAACATAAAAACTTAGGAAGATTTATGTCTTCCTCTGGCACCTGGTAGTCAGTTTGCAGTCAGTCTATCTGCTAGGTGCAGACTTAATTTGAGAGAGTAGTAAAATCTTATTTTCTAGTTGCTGGATATGAAAAGCTACACAATTTCTCTAAAGGGGCTTAGTGGGATTTCAGTTAAGGTGAATAAATCTCTATCAGCTAGAGAGAGAGAGAATTGTTTGATAAAAAGCAGTCAACCTATCCCCCAAAAGATTTTTATGGCAGAATGTATTGAAGACATCTGCTGAACGGGACAGTGCCAGCCCCCGGGCCATATGCTTTCTGTCCCTGGCATATGTGCAACTGAGCACAACAGCACCGAACATATTGGGAGAGGTATGGATGCCTCTCTGCCATCTCCTCCCACTCCTCAGAGAAACAGAATGGAATACACTTTTGCTGCATAAAAAACTGTATTAGAAATTCACCAACCCTTAGGCAATGATCTAATCAAGAGAAGGAGTCAGAACATCTCTGTGTCTGTCCAGCTCTGATGGTCACTTTTTAACTACAGCTCAGAATCTACCTTTGTTGGGAAAGATTAGGGTTGCAGAGTTTTTTGTTTCTCAACTCACTGTACACTGCTTCAAAACCATGAGATGGAGAGTGTATGTCAGGGGTGTTAGTATCCAAGGTGAAGTATTTTCTGGTTCTCTTAAAAGTGATTTTTTTCAGCTTATGTTTCTCACAGGAGACAGTTCTGTTTTTACATTGTACAACAATTAAGACTCTTCTAGGTTTATGTATTTCCCTGTATCTTGTAAAAATTATCAAAAGTAATTGCCAATATTCAAAGTCAAGTGAAAAGCATTGAAGTAGCAGTTATCTAAATTTTACTTGCAGTTTAATTTGATTTTTTTTCAATGAAGTATGTTTTCTTCCATGTACAGTATTACTTGGACAATCTTATTGTATGTTTTTTTCCCTAGTTCTTTCAGTGTAAAACTGATATAATGACATTTTTATCTAACTTGATGTGTACTTTGTCCCTGTGTTAAAGCAAACCATGGGGATAAAATGAATACCAAAATCTAACAGTAGTAAGATGGCATTTTTAAGGTATATTATGAGAGTGTATTATGAATAAGATATATTATGAATCAGCTCTCAGTTGATAGATGTAAATTGGGTTGAGTTACCTGTTGCTAAACTGAAAGTAAAATTATAAATAGTGATGCAGAAAAGCTAAAAATATTCAGTAGCGGTTTCTGCTCTGTTTTTTAACCTTCCTATGATAGACAGTATACGTTTGTTCATTCTAGTCAAAGGGTGATATGGGGAGCACTGGGTAAAAGTAAGCATGTAATGACCAGCAACTCTGAAATCCAACTAGATAAATCTAGCATTTGTTTTCTGAGCAATTAATTAAATATTCAAGAGCGTAGGAGAGTGGAGAACCTCTGTAACAATGCAGGAGTGCCATCGTAATACAAATACTTAGGAGAATTATAAGGAACTATCCACCACTCAACAGAATGGCGACTTTCGCAGAAGTCTTGGCAACAGATCAGAACAGTTTGGATGCCATCCTGCAAAAGGTTAGAGACGAAGAGCATATTATTGTCAGTCAAGATGGTTTTATGGAAGTGTGTTCTGTCAAACAAAACTGTCATCACTTGACAAGATCATAGATCTGGCTGATAAAGAGAGCAGAATGAATATAGTGTACTTGATTTTCTCAAAGGCATTTGTCTTATCACTCTAACATCTTGATGGGGAAAACCAGTGAAACTTGGCTCTAAGAAGTTATATATTAGATGGATTAAAATCTGGCTTCATAGCTGATGTAAAAAGTTGCTCTTGGGAAGAAAACAGGGTGTCTGTTTTCTGACAAGGTACCTGAATAGTCCTGTTTGCTTTACATTATTCAGCATTTTAACAGTGTTCTGAAATGTTGTTTAAATTATTTAATAGCAAATAATACTGTAATTATAATACTGCATTATTACAGTGTCATCTAAATTATTAAAGTCATCACATTCTTTACAGATAAATAAAACATAGTATGTGTAGGAGTGAAAGAATACCGGCCATGCCTATTTGAAGAAACTCCTGCAAGGGAGTAACTTAGAGCAGTAATTATGAAAGTGAATACCTATCACGATACAGATTTTTACTCAAGTGATGTTCAAAACATTTCTGCTATAAACAGTGGGACTCTACTGAAAATCAGAATAGCAGGTAAACAAACAGATGTAGTTTTACTTCTGCATGAAGTACTGGTAAGGGTGCTACATTCTTATATCCAGTTTAGAACTTTATATCCAAAACCAACCCAGCAACATTGGTGGAACTTCAGAGAAGGGCTTAAAAATGATCCTTAGCTGGTGATGGATTTAAATACATAGATATATTTCTCTTCTTTCTCTGGAGTCTCAAAGTGGATCTAATGTATCTTAATAACTCCAGATGAGAACATGATGCCCTAGGAGGGAAAATTTTCAGTCTTCATTGCAGTAACACAATGAAATGGATGAGTTTATGTTAAAAAGATGCAGCATTTAAGTGAAGGTTGTTTCAAGCAGTTCACTCAGTAACGTAGTGAACTTGCCCTCATTTCTGATGTTTTAACATTTTAAGATTTTCTTGCTAAAAAGCATACTTAAATATAATTCCTAGAAATTCTATTAAAATTGAAAGAAACCATTCTAGATGAAGTCTGCAGGCATTGAAATCTGTGAAGATCTGTGGTTTGCTGGGGCATGCTGATTTGACTGAGTTTGTCAAGACTTTGTCTAATGAACATCTTAACTGTCTCCAAGGAAGAGACTGAAGTAAAATGTAAAGCCATGATTTGGGGGGAGGAAGATGAAACTGAAGTAACAAGGAGATAAGTATTAGGTAGGAGGAAAACACTAAACCTTCAAACTAGACAATAGGCTAAGAAGAAAAGAGATGTTGAAGAATGAACCACTCGAAACAGATGTCCCAGTCTTAGCATGTACATATTTCATGCCTGTTAGTTATACCTTACTTATTAGTTTCACCTAATACTTTTCATTATGGGGAAGAATAAAATGCTTCATTTGGGAGCAAGACCTCACTATGATTGCCATATATGATCTATTGGTCATTTCAGTAACTTCCCTTTTAATTTGGTTTATGTGGGCTAAAGGGAGCTCTTTTCAATTTTGCAGCAGGTCTTAAGAATTCAGGACTCTGAATTTTAGCCCACTCCACTTCTGGACTACAGAATAAATATTTTGGAGATCTGAATCTGAATCTATGAATTTCTGAATGCTCTTTTTACAGTATCTGACAGCTAGCTTGATTCAAAGATTTTCCACTCTTTTAGTCACAGCAAGAGCTGTATTTGTTATCAATTCCCTCTACTACTACTGAAATGAGAAGGATATCAGGTGTTAAAAATTGAGCAAAAATTTTGCAGTTGAAGGCAACCCCCTGGATTTCACCCACAGCTTTTTTTGTTTCCCCCTTGCAAGATTCTTTGTAAGGTCTTGGGGCCAAAACTTAAATAAAAGAAAAAAAATTATTTGTCTTGGGAACTGCACCAATTAATTAAAACTATGCTTACCCAGCAGAGCAAATCATACTAGCGGCTAGAAGAAAGCTTGAGATGCAAGTATGTTTACTGGCATATACAGAAGTGTCCAGTGCACACAATTTTCAAGTGATGTGAAAAATGATGTTTTGTACCAGTGGGGGTGAAGGGTGCAATCAGATGCAAGAAAGGTTTGTCAGTTTGTATAATTCATTTCCCCTCGAGTCCTTCCAGTTACTATTTTTTCCTAACAAGTGTTTCTAACAGCGAAGTTGAGAGACAAGCTGAAAATCACATTCATATGCATGAAAGGCTTTTGAAGCAGAGAATTTTTTTCAAAGTTAAACCATGAAGACTGTAACAGAAAAAGAAGAGAGCATTTTTCCTCTACTGAACTCCATTGCTATGCTAAGGTTCTTCATGCATTTGTAACCAGCTACATGCCAGCACCAGCTGTTCTGAATGGAACCTGGCGTGCCAGACTTCCCCTCTCACTTGAACATGTGGAACATCTTCATGTTTCAGCAAAGGCATGTCTGATAGTCAAAACAGTGTTTGTCAGGGAAAAGACAAAGAGGTGGCTGGTGCTCTTCAGTCATTCAGCTAAAATAGTTTCTGATAGGTGGAAGGCAGTGCCAAAACCAGCGTCTTGAAAAAAACCGCAGTTGCTGACAAAGGCATCTGCACAAGATCTTTTGTGAGCCTTTAGCTGAGAGTTGTCCAGGTATATGGCCTTACTGTTGTACTAGGGGCTCTTGCAGCCATTTCCTCCTGCAGTTAGTTTTTGGCTTGGTTTGCGTCTGCCCACAAGTTCACGGAATCTTGGAAAAGTTGTTTGGAAGGGGTCTCTGGATTGTTCTTACTGAGAGACCAGGTCAGCTGTGATTTTGTTTGGAACTAGCTTGGAGATTCCACCATCTTTCTGGATTATGTCTTCCAATGCTACATTACTCTTCTGGTGGAGACGCTTTTTTTCATGTTCAGCATGATCTTCTCAAGCTACGAAAAGATGTGGCTTTTGCTCCTTGCCAGGTTTCTGAAGTTAGTAAGATGTGCTAATTGGTGCCTTTTCTGCAGCAAAATTTCCTTCCAGTGCAATATCAGGGCTTCACCTTTTAAGATGACTCATCATGAGCATTAATGAGCAGTGTAAGTCTCTGTGATCCATTCCTTGTGCTGATGAGACTTCTGAGAATGCGACATTATGGCCACTTTACATTGTTAAACAATTCTGTAATATCTGTGGGCTTCAATTTGACAGGAAATAATGACTAGAAGAAGTGGCTGTAATACTCTTGCCATAATCAGAGCTCTTGCACTTCCACTGTAAATTTAGCTCACTTTGTATTAGATATTCACTGAACTGGTTAAGATAACTTTAGACACTTAATCACTGCAGTGTTATTAAATAGTTGCATACTAATGTGTTCAGATGACTTGTAAGCCTCATGTAATCACAGGCCAGTTGAGCCATCACAGCAATTTAAAAGGAAAAGACAATTCTATCTTGCTAGCTTTAGCTATTTGATATTAAAGTAAATTAAGCATGTTTTAATCATGGTGAGGTATTACTAGATTATCAGCTCTAGGACTGATGGCCTTTTTTTTGGGCCACCATACCACAATATGAAATGAGCCCAGGTATGTTTCTGCTGTGTTAATTTGCCTTTTTTTTTCCTTTGGGGGTATTTTGTTCATTTGTTTGTGGTTTGTTTGTTTGTTTGTTCTTTAATCTGTTTGTGGTGGGGGTTGTTTGGCCGTAAAATCTAGTTACGTTCAAGATGACAGGAGTTTCAAAGAGACAGCTTATGGATTTCCAATCTACTGTTTCTGGTCTGGTGAGAACATAAGGATAATTTTGAAAGAAAAAACAGGATTAAAATTCTGTTTTAATTCTGTTTACCTCCAGTTATATTTTTTAATTTACTTTATGATACTTTCTGAATGTAACACTTGATCTGTACTTGAGAAATACCACACACTTGGTGGCTTTCAATGATGAGAGTGAATGATGGGTGATGGAAAAGCTGAGCAGAAGGAGTTAGCAGTGTTTGTATGTGCTACATCATAGGAGGTCCATGTGTTATTTTGGATATGACTAAGAGTATTCCATCTTGCTTTGTCTGATGTAAGCTTTGACTTACTGTCCATATTAAAAAGGGAAGGAAGGAAGGAAGTTAAATGCTCAGTCTCCTTCTTCACTGCTGCTAATTAATAAGCAGAATTGCTATAGGAAAGATACTTGTCTTTGGATTGCATACTCTTGTCAAATCAGACTAATTTCCTTCAGAAATCTGTTTTATTGCTACTGTGTCGTTCATCATATTGCACCTTTGTCTTTAATTCTGTGCTAAGACAAATCAGACAGACAACATCATCAGTCAGATGTATGGTCTGTATGTCAGCCCGTGCTAGCATACATGCAACGTGGAACAGAACTAGCAGGCTGCTTCATGCTCCCAATAAATCCATTTCCAGGGCAAGTAGTGCCTGTGCATTTTTCAAACCTTTTTAAGAGCTGCTCTTAAGAACACTCCCATACTGCGTTTGGGCTTCTCCCTTCAATCACTGATGAACTGCCTGCCCAGCTTGTTTCAGAGCGGTGCTGGCAGGGGTTAGGGGATGAAGTGCAGTCTAATTTTTCCTTTTGACGTGCAAGAAGTCTTGACCATTTCAGTTTGTTAAATATTCAATGGCACTTTTCCAGGGAGTGGTTGGTAGCCCTGGTGTTTTCTCCAAATGTCTTGTGAAACTTCCTTTGTGATTTCAAATTAGTATAGCTTTTTTTCCTTTTCCTTAAATAATGAAATGTAATTTAATGCTGTCTTTTTCAGTTGTGCTCAGAGATGGCTGGATTTCAATATTAAGTGAACCGTGCGCTGTTGCTTATATAAATTATAAAACATGCTGACGTCTCTAGGGAAGGAGAATCATTGAAAGAGGGGCTATTGTTGCTATTACTGTTGTTACTGGAAGTAATTATTACCTATTTATTTTTGGAAATTCTATACAGTATTTTTTCTATAGGAGCTCTCCTTGTCTTGAGGCTTTTCTTGTGGTCTTTAAGCTTTAATTTGCAGCCTTAGGAAACCTTTTACATACACGCTGAGACAGATTTTGTTACCAAAGAAAGCCCTCCTGCTGATGGAGTGCTGTGTTTAATTCTTGGCAGAGCTGGGGTAGTGCTTGGCTTGGTTTGCCTGCTGTTGATCTTTTTCATGTAGCCTTATGTGAGATCTTGATAATTCTGAATTGCAGCTCAAAGGAAAGAGGACAACAGTGTATTTTAAGAATACTGCAAAGGAATTATTCTATTTGATTTGAAAACTTGATAAGCTTTTTCAGACATGTATAAATGATGCAGTTCCTTTTAACAGCAGGACTAAAATGGTGATAATGTAGTTGGGCATTCAGTGAGGTCAGTGAAGTGCACATCTACACTGTTAAAAATGCATTTTGAAAGAAATGAAGGAAACATACTAACAAATGTAGCTCTGGTTTATCTCCTTTTTTTTTTTTTTTTCTTGCGTTTATGTGTTAAAATTTTTAATTACCTATTGAGTATATCTTATTGTGATACTGCCTGCCTGTTTGTAACAGGAAGTGAATACAGCAGCAAACTAGTTTTTTTGTGGTTTTTTTTACAGCTTGGAACAAGTGAGGCTCTACTGATATGAGTGGATTTATGTTAAGTTATAGATACAAGGGTTTGCTCACTACTTCTGTTTGTTTGAGTTTGGTGTGTCCTCCTGTGCCCTATGTGTTATAATCTTGCAAACACTTATTTAAATCAAGTCAGTCTGGGTCAAACACTGGACATCTAAATGTGGATATTTATCTTAGACTAGTTTCCCCAGGTTCCCTAGTGGTAGCAATGGGTTCTTTCAGGAGGCAGCTAAGGACAATGTTGCTTAAGCTATAGCTATAAACTGTATTTTGAATGCTTATATTTCTGTCCCTGGATTATATGAGGTGATCAGCCTGCTAATTTAGGCACCCAAAATCAGATGATGTGAAACCTGTTTGCTTTTGGCATTTCTCCCCATATGCTGCAGTATCTGGATACATATCAGATGTTAAAGATCCCATGTGCGGCAGCACAGAGATGATTTGCCTTTATGACAGAAATATGCTGTTATCAAGCAACAGTGACTCAGGAGTGTCCCTTTAAGATATCATAGTGTTGTGTGACATCAGTTGTAGTCTTGTGACACAGTCACCAAGCAGGTTCTTGTGACATGATACAACCCCACTGTTAGGTGCTCTTTTGCAACAGTCTCTTGACAGAAGAATGGAACTGTGCAGGCACTGGCCAATCACAATGTAGTTTCACACTAACTGATGAAGCTTTTTATATTGTGATGCTTGCTTGAAATGTTACACTGTTTTGAATCCTTATTTATTCATCTGGTTTGCCTTGTGCAACAAGGCTATGATTCCCAACTGAAGTCTGTGTAACAAGGAGTAAGAATAAAATACAGTACCTGTTGGTTATACCTTCTTTTCATTTGATGTAACTTCATTTCTGCAGAGAAGCGTTTAATAGATGCTGAAATAGCTCTGAATTTGTGACACGACAACACAAGAATAAAATACAACTACAGCAAGCTCCCTTAAAATTAATTTGGTTCCATTTCAAAAGCATGGAGGAGGGTGGGGGAGGAAGCTGGTATGTACAAACATGATAGGTTTGTGATAGGGGACAACTTATAATGTCCAAAAGATGCATCCTGTACCAAGTGGTGGGAAGAGAAGGACTTTCTGCTCTGTATGCATTATTAAGGATAGTAACCATCTGGTGGGTGGAAAACTGGAGGAAACTTTACTTAGCGACTCTTTGCCTTTAGTACCTTCTCTTTATAACAAATCCTAAAGTTGAAATATTTGAAGTTAAATGAGTAGCATAAAATAGCTGGAAATTGTTTCAACTTGGTTGTAAGTGCCCAGTTAATTTCACAGTGGAATTATGGATGATTTTCCAGTGCTTTTTATCACTAGCATACATTCCTTTATTAAAAGTGAGGAACAGAAGGCTTTGCCTTGCTATTTCCTTTTGTCCCTGACTGAAGGATCTCTGAGTATGAAGTCTGTCCAGAGGTCTAAGAGGGGATGCCCTGCTCAAAGGATCACAGACACCAGAGACTGCAAGTAGCTTAGGGACATGGGCACTTAAATCCAGGGAACCTGAAGGTTCATCCATGAATTAGTTCATTAATTTTGCTGCAGAGACAGAAGCTGCTTTTATTTACTGGTACAGGCTGGGGGCTGATCTGCTGGAAAGAAGCTCTGCAGAGAAGGATTTGGGGATCCTGGTGGACAAGTTGTCTGTGAGCCAGCAGTGTGCCCTGGAGGCCAGGAAGGCCAGTGGTATCCCGGGGTGCATTAGGAAGAGCATTGCCAGCAGGTCAGGGGAGGTGATCCTGCCCCTCTGCTCAGCCCTGATGGAGCCACAGCTGGAGTGCTGTGTTCAGTTCTGGGCTCCTCAGTCCAAGAGAGACTTGGAGCTCCTGACGCAGGTCCAGTGGAGGGCAACAAAGACAATTAAGGGTCTGGAGCATTTCTCTAACAAGGAAAGACTGAGGGAGCTGGGCCTGTTCAGCCTCGAGAAGAAACGACTGAGACGGAACCTTGTCAATGCCTGTCAGTGTCTGACAGGAGGGTGCCAAGAGGAAGGATTCAGGCTCTGCTCAGTGGTGTCAACCAATAGGACAAGAGGCAACAGGCAGAAACTGATGCACAGAAAGTTCCACCTGAACATGGGGAAGAACTTCACTGTGTGGGTGACTGAGCACTGGGACAGATTTGGCTGTGGAATGTCCCACACTGGAAATATTCAAGAACAGTCTGAATGCAATCCCGTGCAAGGTGCTCTAGGATGACCCTGCTTGAGCAGGGAGGTTGGACCAGATGATCCAAATGTGGTGTCTTCCAACCTTACCCATTCTGTGATTCTGTGGTTCTGTGAATTCTACTCAGTTGGAAATTCTTGGAAAAAGAGGTGATATTTCCATGATTATTTCTCTGTGCTTTAGATCCAGATCTGGATTTTGTATTATCTGCTTTCTAAACACAATTTTTTAGTTTATTTGATTTAAGTTGTTAAACACAGAACTTTGCTGAGAAATTCAGAAGTGGGCTGATTTGGTATAAGTCTGAATAGTAATACAAGGCCTGGATCTTGGTTAACACCTGGTGTTTTTTGTCTAGGCAGTTTCTGTTTCCAAACCTATGAAGTTCCCAAGCAATGGACTATCACTGCTGTTTTGGGCTTTGTTCCATTGTCATGATTTCATTCCCATCAAGTAATGGTGTTCGACCTTCCCAAATGTCCCAAGCATTTACAGTTAAGAGGCAAGACTCTTCCTCGTGTTTTTCTGGAACTGTGACTGGAAATACTTAAACATCCATCATATCCCCCGTGCAACTGCAGGGTAAAATTATCTCTTGATTCATCTGCCTACTCTCCTTTCTTTGGCGGACTTTTTTTTTTATATATAAGCTATAAGGGAGCAAATACAATAAGCAAGAAAAGTAAATTTACTGATTGGTTTTTTTTCCTCTTTTGGGACCTGCAGTCTCCCACATGAGGAGATACATGTTTGACTTCAGTAAACTTATTCTTTTGTCTGTCTCCCTCTAGTTTCTGAAGTACAATTTCATTGTATTTTGGTCTTTGCTGTTCCAGTAGTGCATCTGCTTCCATTTTTTCCTTCCAGTGCTTTTATGATTCTTCCTGAAGTGTCTTTTGATGTGACATTTGCTCAGTCACCTTTTTCACTGTTCTAGATGTAGGCATTTTAGCTGCTTCTAATTAAAGACACAGGCAAGCAGCAAAAGATACTAACAATAACAGCACTGTTATCTTGTCATCCCTGGTCTGTTTCTACAGCTCCCTCTTACTCTGGCAGTTCTTACCGGCCTTTTTCTCAGTTAACACATTGTTATCTGGTCAAGCAGATAGAGTGTGTGATGTTCCTGAGGAGTTAATTGCCATTTTCTGAAAATTCCCCATTGCCCTTACCTCCTATTGTGTGAATTTTTGCCTGTCAGCCATCTCTCCTGTTAAATGAAAAGCTGCCCTTCTGGGAGAGTCTGTGAATTTCAACGACTGCAGAATCACATTTTTGGGGAAAAAAAAAGAAAAAAAAAATCTCTGAGGAACCTAGAACCAAACTCAGTGAATTAACCTGGACTCTACACTGATACAATTTATGGAACACATAATGATAGGGACAAATCCTGACTATGCATATCAGTTCACTGACTAATTTAACAGAAATTAGCCAAATTAGGTTGGTGCCTACTATTTGAAGTGCTTGATACTCTGTCAAAGCAGGGATGTTATTCAAAATCTGTGGCATATCCTTGGTTTTCTATATAGTTTTCTTTGTATTATCTTAAGTACTGAGCCTAAGAAGGTCATCCCTTTCTCCTCCAAAGGAAAGGAGATGCACACCCCCTGGTCTGTCACTTGTTAGTTTCCTGGAATCATAAAAAATTATTCAGAATAAGACCTCACAGTAACTCAATGTGTTCTTGTACTCAAAACGGGGTGATGAAAAATGAATCAGTCCCTTGCTCTTTGAAATCTGTGGTCGAGCACTGCCCATTACCTACCCACAGAACCATGTTTGTCTGGTTATTATCATAGCAGTAGATCCTGAGATGCCTGGGTCTCAACATTGACATGACTGAGAGAGGAAGAATGCTTTGATTGCTATTTCAACTCTATGTATGTAAGCTGAATCACACCCTTTTGCAGTAGTAAATTTGTATTTATGAAAGCAGTGACCTCTTAAACTCTACCATGCCATCCTGGGACGTAGGCAGGGATTTGCTATTGAGTTAGTGCTTGTTGCTGAGAACGGCAGCCCTCAGCTGTACTTCTCCCAGTTTCTGCTTTCACACACTGTCTACAATCTGCTGCCAAATGCAAACGTGTTCCTTTGTGCCTGAGAGTTAATGGAAGCACACTCAGCAACATATGAAACACATTTAGACTCATAAAACATAAATAATACCATTTGGTGGTGACATACTGTATTAATGGATAGATCAGTCATATTTCCATGCCATTATCTCAGGTCCCTGCCTGAAATGCATTGGCTAAAGGCAACTGATGGAATACATTTTGTCTTAAAACCCTCTCAAAATCTCAAAAGACTTTCTTGTCATCCTTGAAAGCGGGCTCCCACTGAAATGAGAGGACATATTTGTCTACCCAGGAATATCCCTTCTGCTTCCTCTTCGGAGCCAGATGCAGAGAACTGTTTGCACCATCTGTATTAGGGTTGGACATTGCAGAGAAAAGAACTCATCAGCACTTCCAGTTGACTTTTGACTCTTCTAAAGAGGGACAGATGGTCTTTTCTGGACCCTGTTGGACCAATCCTACCAAGGAAATATGGGGTAAATAGAAACCTTTTACAGGTTCTAACTTGGAATGGGCACTGCATTCTCAAGTAGATTAAAGCTAGTGGCACAAGGTGAGGCACTAATTTCTTTAGTTGAATAAAGCAGGCCACAGTTTGCCCTTTAGTTAAATGCATTTCACTGTAAAACTAGACCAACCCAAGGAAGGGATACATCCATAAAGTTACATGTGCCCTTCGAGCACTGTGTGCTTCTGAGTAATTTTATTAATAGTTCCCAGTTAGTGACTTATTTGCTGAATGTAAATTTCTCTTTCCCCTAGAAAATGTTTCTGTTCATGTGGGCCATCAGATAATTCATATTACAATGTCAGTATCTATTCATGTAGCTTGATTTGTGGTCTGGTCACTGTCTTTGGTGCATGCAGCGTCTGTCTAACTGATACTCAGCCCAAATCTCCTGATCTTGTTTCTTCATTATGTAGATACTATATGGCAGTTATCCATGTATCTGCATGTTACTTTGCAATTGGGTCTTAAAACACATCTATTGAAACGGGGAATTCAGGATACTCTTACTCTCACTCACTGCATAGCCTCTTTTCACAGACCTTCATGACTATCCTTCTTCCTATGAGTTTTTCCCACCAGATGGCAGTACAACATCATCTATAGAAATAGGGAGCGCGGCAAAGCTTGAGGGCTTGGACCTCAGCAGTGGTGAAAATGCATCATTTATGGTAACTTCTTACTTGAACTACTATGTGCCTTGTTTAAACTGACTGCGTCTGTGTAAGTTCTCCCTACAAGGCCCCAGCTGTGAGATTTTGGTAATGTGGGCATCCTGCTTAACTTGGTCTTCCAGAAACTATCATTTTAGCTGCTCATTTGTAGTAATATTACCTTTATACAACAGGCAAGAATTTTTAACGATTAAGATGATGGCTCCATGTTCTCTAATTTGTGAAAGCAGTGCATGTAAAACAGCACTCATACTTCAGCTAAAGCTAGAACCTAATCTCCAAGAAGAAAGAGAAAATGTAGTAATTAAGAGACTAGACCCATATCAATGACCACAGTGTCTCGCTCCTGGCAAGCCTTTGTGGTACATACTCAGCTGTCAACTCAGTGCAGTAGTATCTGAGACACCTTGCAAACAGTCTTGTTCTGTTTCTGATGCTTTGATCTTTTGTGCTTAATTGATGCTGACAAGTGCTGGAGAATATCTGAGTGCACTGACCTCTTTTTCCCATTTTCTCATTTTAGTTTGAGATTGGCCCTATATAGGATATAAATAGTGAGGCTATTTACATACCATGTTCTGCTCCAGAGGATCACCAGGCAATTTTCAACTTCATACGCTTGGCATTACTAAAAAAAAAGCTGCTTCTGGCATAGATGTTAGGGCTGCTTTGGCTGTGGTTAGAAACAGAAATCTGGACTCTGTGAAAGAGTTCCAGGGGGATTTTTTTATATTTCAAGAAAGAAAACAAAACCTTTCTTCTAAAGCTTTTTCTTTTTTTTCAGAAACGGTTTTTGCTGCAAAGCATATTGTATAGTACTGCCTACAGCTGCCTTAGAAGGATGAAAGGTTGGGGCAGCCCTGGGAGCATTTGACACTGGGTCTGGGAGTCTAATTATGCCAAGGCTGATGATGAGACTCTTAAATCATCCCTTCTAGCATTTTAATTAAAGTAATCAGGCATAAGACTGGCAGCAGAACCACTTACAGAGTGCATTTCCATCTAAGGCTGAAAATTAAAGGAAAATAGATGGTGCTGAGCATGGGTAAACCAACCTTAACCTGCTTGAGCTCTTGGGCTTGTAAGTAGGTGGGTTGAGTGAGAAGTGATATTAAAGTGGAGATTCCAAAGAAGTGGAATTTTTAAAGCCTAAGAGTAATCTGCAAGAATGAGAGGTTGTCCTCCTTTTACTTCTTTCTTCTCATTTAATGAAATCATACTATTCATTTTTTGTAGTACTCAGCAGATGAATGCTCAAACCCAAAGTTCTCTCCTGCATTTTTTGTTAGTTATCCTACAGCCATGGAAAGGTGGATTTAAATGCATGAGATGCACTCCTTAAAAACAATAAAACCCAACTCTTTTTAGGGTGGAATACCCTAGACTGGGTTTATACCCTGCCATGGTATGTATATTTGTACTGGTCCTGGCTGGGATGGAGTTATTTACTTGACTTCATGGCTGCTCACAAGGAGCTTGTGCTTTGTGCTTTGGTAACACTGGTGTTTTGACTATTGCTGGATGTTGCTTACATGCTGTAAAGGTTTCCCCCTGTGGATAGTCTAGTGGGCAAGAGATCTCCAAGGTCCTGACAGGCCAATATTCTGTATTTCTCTTTAACTAAAAATCAAACTGTGTTAACCCATAACACTTGCAATTTTCTTTCCTTTGCTCTTCCCTTTGTTCTCTAACAGGGACTATTTTGAATGTCTGCAGTTCATTAACAGCTGAGTATCTTAGGATCACACTAGTTAGACTAGAGGTTTTTCCCTTCTTGATATTCACAGAATCACATTTCCCTCCTTATTCCCAATATGGAGATCATCACTGGTCTGGGAAGGTCATGCAGAAAGTGCTCTCAAGGCTCAAAAGAGCAAGCAGCACAAAGTTTTCATAGTATGGATTGGGTTGGAAGTGACCTTAAAGATCATCTAGTTTGAAGCCCGTTCTACAGGCAGAGGAACTTCCTCTAGACCAGGTTACCTAGAGGCCTATCCAGCCTGGCCTTGAATACCTCCTTATAGTAACCCTTTTGGTATCAACACGGGTAAGCCATCTTTGTGGTATCTTGTTCCTTTCTGTCAGCATGCAGCCTTCTGCCTGCCCAAAGTATTACTCACCTCAAGGAGAACAGAATAGGGGTTGTAGAAGAACTTTGTATTTCTCAGTCCTCTTAACTGCTTCCTGTACACAGAACAGATAATTTTTAATTATAAGGAATTTGCCTTGATAGCAGGATTTGTGAAGCTACATTTCTCTTCAAAACTCTGGCAAATAGTTAGTTGATGTGAATTTTGTAGTTTCAGGATTAAGCAGTCTCAGATTGCCCAAGCAAAACAAGTTCCAAATCAAAATTGCTTTGTTTTCTCAGCAAAGCAGAGTGAAGTCACTACCTTTGCACGATAAACAAACTGCAGTTCTTTGGAAACTGGTTCCAGGCTTGTGGATGAATGTGATCAGTCTTCAGTTTGAGTAAAAGAACTCAAGACATCAGTAAATTCTATGTAAGTTAGTGTTTCAGAATATATTATGCATGGCATCCGTGAAGCAAGACAGATAATTACTTCCAAGGAGCTATCTGAAGCAGATCTGCCAATGCCTGTAAATTATAACAGGTATTGCCCAGTCAACTGTGAATAAAGCTTTAGGTAAAATCCATCTTGGCTGTTAGGCCTGATACCTGATTAATGCACAAAGCTAATCAGGATTTGGTAATGTTAAAACTGCAGGATCAGGGAATGTGTCAGCTCCTCTGGTGGAAGTTCATTGGCTGTAAAACGTCACAAAAATTGTTCACCTCAGGCAATATTGAATTCTTAAAATGTGTTACGATTAGTGTAGAATGCTGGAATAATGAGAGGTTTGTACAGGTGTTTTCCCACTTGCCAGGTTAGTTTTAATTGCCATATGTAGAAGCCAACTTGTATTAAAAGGAAAAAGCAACAAGCCAAATTCAGAGGTGACATAAATAGCATGTAATTTACACACAGCTACAGGGGTGTACATGCACAGCAGTCTTATGTGGGCTATGTGCTGGGGGCACAATGGCCAGTCTGTAGGCTGGGGGTTGTGCCAATAGCTTCTGCAGCCCAGTCCTGCCTTGTTCAGAGTTTGAAATAATCCACTCTGCAGCAATACATGTGAGTAGTGCATTTTCACTGGCAATTTGTCTTTAGCTCTGAATTCTCTCTACCTCCTTCTTTCAGCCAAATTTTTGCCAGCTGTACAGTGTAGTCCAAGAGCTGAAGGACAGTGCTGAAATCCCTTCCTGATGGCTATGGTCTAGCTGCACCTAGAGACCTGTTTCATGGAAGGGACCTCTGTTTTTTTATCTCTGCTGACTAGCCTTTGTGATGGGGTAGGCGGAGTAATCTTTCTCCCTTTAAAAAATGGGCCTCCAATTTTTAGCTTTCACTTCAAAACCTGATTTTCCAGAGTGGTAAAAATAATGCAAACGAAAGGGAAATATTCCCTTGTGGGATAACTGGGTAACACATCAACATGATCAAGAGCTTATTTATGTTGAGGGTGGCAGAGCACTGGCACAGGCTGATCAGGGAGGTTGTGGAGTCTCCCTGTCTGGAGATATTTAAAGTCCACCTGGAACAGTTCCTGTATAACCTGTTCTAGGTGACCCTACCTTGGCAGACTGGACTAGGTGATCTCCAGAGGTCCCTTCCGTGACTGTGATTTCTGCTGTGTTGTTTAATAGAGGGTCCTATATTCCCAGCTTGGTGGGAGTTGAAGCCTTTCCCTGTATCTTTTAGAAAGAGTTCTCACTTCTTTACAAGGTGATAAGCAAACAGTTTTGCTCCTGAATAATTTTAAGGAGGCCCAGAAAAACTTAGCAGATGAATGCTCTGCCAAAACAGAAATAACTCCTGTGTGCCTGAAAGCCACAAGGAAAAGGCCACACTTCTTTCATTGCCACTTTCCTGACAAGTTTAAATATAGGCAAACCTGCAACTAGTGATGTAATGTCAATGCTTTACTCTGTTTGTGAGCAGTTATTAGTTAATAACCACATAAAACAGTCCTGCCTGGAAACATACAGCATGCCAAATAATGTTGCCAACTATCAAAGCTGTAATAGATAACTTCCTACCCTAAACTGTGTCTCCTGTTGAAAACACATCATTAAATTGCCCAGTTTTATTCAACAGGCAGTTATATTGTTTGTACCCTACTGTCCAGTTTTGTACTATCACTTACAAATGTTGAAAATCATGGTAGCACCTCATCAGAAGAAAATATTTCACTGATATTTTTCATAGTTTTTGATGTTTTTATTTTCCCCAGTTTAAATCTTGACATAAGTAGAATTAGGTCTCAACAGCAGCTCCCTAAGATCCTAGTACATCATCTTTCTTGTAGTAAAACAGTGAAATAATAGTTCAGTGATTCCCCTGCTAGCCCTGTAGACTTAATACAACCACAGGACAGTGAGGTAGATGATTTTATATTGTGTATACAAAAGCTGATCTTAGCTGACCATTTTGCTGGAAACCTTTATTCTTAGTGAGAAGAGATGGAAACAGCAGCTTGAGTCGTCAAAATTGAGTCAGCAGAAGTTGAGTGACTTTTAATATTGACATATTTGGTCTTGAAATATTTAGAAACCCAAAAATATCATGAAAGTTGCTTTCCTGAGCTGGGCCAGATTAAGTACTGGCCTTGAGTATATTCTAGGTGCTGGCAGCAGGGACCCGAGTGGGAAAGAATGGAGGGAGGATTCACTGAGGATCCATTCCTGTAGTAATTAATGATGCTCCACTTTTTCAACCGTAAGCAGGGATGAGCACTGAGTGTGCGCAGTGTGTCCTAAAATTTATGGCAGGGAATCTTTCTGTAGCTGACACTGGCATCTACTGGTGATCCATTGGTTTTATATTTCCTCACCTAAAGCTATTTAAGCAGAAAATTGCCTGTAAACCAGCAGCTTGCTCCTTGCTCCAGGCACAAGAGAGAATGGAGAAGGAAACAGGTTGATACTGGGTCAGAACTGATAGCTAGCAAGCCACTGTAAAAGTCACCTTTCCTATGCCTTCTTTGCCTGTTTAAAATTTTTGGCTCTTGGGTTCTCACAGGTTCTGTTAATATCTGGTTATAAGCAATGCCAAGGAAGAATTAGCAAATGTGTTGCGGAGGAAAAATGAGATGAAGAGCTCACTGTGTATCAGCAGGAGAAGGGGTAACACAGCCAGTTTTTGTGAGATCTACTGAGATTTGAGGGTGGACAGAAGAAGGAGGATGAAATTTTAGGAATAGAACACTTTCCACAAGTTCTAAGCAGGTGTTAGTGCCAGAGACATGAACAAAATGCCAAGAAGCTCAACAAATATGTGCTAGGAACTTGTGCCAAAGATTAAAAAACTCATGATAAGGAAAATTATCCCACTTCCTGAGCAACAAAAGGAGATTTTATCCTCCCCTGACTACTTACAGAATGGCAGGTATGGGCACTGTTTCACAAAATAAATAAAAGAGAAGCCCTTTATGCTCACATAATTTGAAAAGCTGAATTATTTCTAGCAGGAAAACCTCATTTGAGTCATCCCCAGCAGGTACTGTTGCATGGGGTTGTTCCTTCCTGAGGTGCAGGACACTGCACTTATTCTCGGTGAGCTTCCTGAATTGTCAGCCCATCCTTGATTAACCCACCAGCCTGTCAACCTGCCTCCTCTCCCAGCAATCACACTCTTAGCAATCACACACACCCCGTGCTATATCAGGGAAGCAGTGCCCACATCTTACTTTGCAAAATCTTATTGCTAAACTTACCTTGTTTCCTCCAGCCTATATTAAAATAGTAGTAAATCCTACCCACAGTAAGAATATCTTGTGATCAGGATGATGGTTAAACAGTAGAGAATATAAGCCTTTTTTTGGCTGGGGAGGGGAATGGGATTGGGAATTCTGGGATATGGGTATTACCAGAGGTATTTCTTAACTGGTGGAGCAATAAACAAGCCCATTTCCATAGCCCTCCCCACCATATCCACATGCAGAAAAGCACTCAGTAGTTTTTCTCTTGACTTTGCCTTTAGTTTCAAGGACTAGCTGCCTGGATTCAAATGTGCACCTGAGCAGGCACCAGAGATACACCAGATACCTGCAGGCGTCCCTGGCACAGGAGTGCTGCCAGAGCTGCTGTCCCTGCTGCCAGCAATGCTTCACATCAGCACAGGGCACTGTGGCTTCTTGGCTGTCAGGGCTGGAGTGCCAGCTTAGATTTCTTTGCATTTCAGCAAATTTTGATGAGCACTTCTTTCTAACTTCCATTTAGCCTGACTACTACTCTTCTCATGAGTGAGTTAATTTACTCACATTTGCAGTAGGGAAGGAATGCCATTTAAAACAGGAGCATTTTGAGTTGTGAGTATGTGCATATGGCACAAGCAGTACTATACTTCCCTAGTAGGACAAGGCAATGACATAGGGCTATGGTGATCAAATTTTGTCAGAAAAAATGTAGATGGTGGGAATATGCACTTTGTAACTTATAACAACAATTCCAGAGTTCTTTCTGAAATCTGAGTAGGAGTAAAGCTTATTTTCTCTGTATGCAGAATTTCTGAACTTCTTACACAGCAATGCCCAATCAGTACCGAATAATTTCTTTGGATTCAGGGATTCATTCTTGTTCTTTGTGCTAGTGTGTGCATCCCAGGCTTGTGAATGTCTTGGGAAGGGAAAACGCACCAAGTTTTAGAAAACCTTCAGTTTGATCTCACATCAAATAAAGATATTCCTGCATCATTTGCAATATCAGGACAAGAAACTTTTTTTTTTGAATGTGAAAATGATCAGGAGAAGTAACTGTGAACCTATTTGTATTGATAAGTATCTACAGTATGAAAAACAAATACACATTTGAGTAGTATGGGCTTTTTAAAACTCACACTTTAAATAATTAGAGCTCTACTAAAGCAAGTAGAGAATATTTTATTTTGACCTTCAGGCTAACAATTGCTCTTTCAAGGAATTGGGCATACTTTTCTGAATATAAATATTTTTCTCTTTCAATCACCTTCTAAATCAATCAATTCTAAGGAGCATATGCATTAATTTTTGTGTGGTTTTGCCTGAATTTCACAGTGCTTTCCTGCTTTCCAGACAAGTCTGATGCAGTACGTCACACACACACAATCACACACTCACACTTTGATCAGAAGGCATGATCTAAAACTCTACTTTATTTGAAAGTCTGACTCCAATATATAGTACCTCTAAAAAGGCCAGGGATTGGGGGAGAAGGTTGATACCTTTCCCCATCCCATTGGTCTGGACAACTGTCCATCAGCTGTCCATATCTCTAAGAACAGAAATGCAAATGACCTTGAAGTTATGATAAACATTTGCCAGTGTTTACAGACCAGAGCGTGAGAAAGAACCCAAAACATGAAGCTGTGAAACAGAAGAGAAGGCTGAAAAAATCAGGGCAACACAAGTCCTTCTCTGCACGTTTTCCACTTCATTATTAGGTTTTTTGAGGACCTTGAAACCTTGAGGCAAAGCCATCCTATGCCTAACAAGTAGAGCTGTCTTGTCTTGAAAAATATAAATACAGAGGAAACAAAAGACACCAAGAAAGTGCTGGAGCCCCATTTTCCTCCCCCTTTTCCTCTCATGGATCTCAAGGCCTACAGATAGTTCTGGTTACAATTCACACAGTCATTTATCACAAAACAAGATGTAGGGATCTCTCCTATCTTTACTAGGATATGAAATAATTGCTGTTAAATGCATAGGCATTTTCTGTTAAAGTTTATCTACAGCAGGTTTTTCCTCTGATAATTTCTTCTATGTGCTTGCATTGTGTTCTTCTGTGAAGTCTCTACACGTCAGTACAAGTTAAAGGATGGAGTAAAACTAATGGTTGCTGGGATTATATTTTCCTCATTGTCAGTACTGATGTCCTGTGGAGACAAGCAACCCATCTTAGTTTGGTGTTTCTTGCCTGTCAGGAGCACAGCTAGATCTGATGTTCCTTGAAGGATTTGATCCATGGCCCTTCCCTAGTGGTGAGAGGAGGTTGGTTAATACATATGTCTGCCAATTTGGAGAAAAAGGTGCTCACAGGCATTGTTCTTTCCCACTTTGCATGAGAGGTTTCTGGCTTTACTTCTGCTGTTACATAGGTATAAGGAAGGATTAAAAATCAAAGAAGCTACTCCTGATGAACTGTAAGGTAGAATTGTTTCTCTCGACTTCCTGTACTTGAGCTGCCACACCAAATGTATTGTGAGATTTATACATGTAAGAGAAACTGCCCTTATGGCTTCTTCGAGTTAGGAGGCATGTTACATAATGTGGTCATATTTATGACTAAATATCCTCAGCTAACTGCTGTGCCTTCCTTGTCTTTTAAATTGAAAACTTGTGCTTCCAACAGTATCCAGAAACAATACATGAGAGATCATACAAAAGCCTGCTTGTTTCTTGGAGACCCACTGTAATGTCTGGCTCTTGTTTTCTTGACTTGGAGTGCATGCATGGAGAGACAGCTACTGCATTTGCAATCAAGCAGAGGGGAAGGTGTTGAACTGTTCAATCCCAAAACCCAATAGTGCCATGCTCGCATGAAGTGGGGATCTACACAAAAGCTCCATATGAGCTGTAACAAAGTCAGGCCACTTCTCTACTCAATTCCAGCTTTTCCATTATAGTCCTTGGGTCCCAAGTGGTTTTTCAGCTCCTACTCAGATTTGTGATTTTGTTCCAAACCTCACCCTGGCCTTCCTGTGTTCCATCTGATTTGCAGTCTGGTCTCTGTGTCTTTTTTTTGTCCTGTTGGACTGGTCTGTGCAGATCAGATGGAATAGACTGGGACTTAATATTTGTATTTTGCTAGTGTTCTGAAATGGTGCCTTCCTGGCTTTGTCTGTTTCCTGTCCATAGCTCTATAGTCCTGTCCCCCAGAAACTTGGTTTTTCTAGAGCTGCTAACAGAGTTCAAGTTTTCTAATAATAAATAACCATACCAGTCCATAAAACTTGTCAGGCCTTGTCTGGGTTTGTATGGTCTTTGTAGCTGAACTTTAGCTGTATGTGTAAAATTACTTAAATTGCATCTAATTCTGAAATCAGGTGACTACTGACTGGCCTGTCCCAACTCTAATAGCCTAACTTTGCAGTGGTAGGATGGCTTTTTTTTTTTTTTAGCTTGTTTTTTTTTAGCTATATTACTACTTGATTTACTTGAGGTTTTACTCCACTTTTATGTCACTTATTTACTTGTTTGGTTCCTTCCCAGAAATACATTCCCCATTTTATTGTATCATACCTTGTATAGAGAAGGAATCATGGCTATTGCTAAGAACCATTAAAAGAGGAAAAAATGTAACCTATTTACAAAGTGGAGTATAAACACACTAAAGTGTTCATAGAATGGATACAAGACCTGGGAAGAAAAACTCACCATCAACATGATTCCTCTGGCTGATAACTTACTGCACCGAAAGGATGAGAACTTGATGATGGAATGCTTCATTTTAGGCATTTGTTACATTAGTGATAATCCACAATAGGAATGGGATAATTTGAATTGGAGAACTATTTCTTGTTTTTTATATTAGTTTGCTAGACCATTAATTAAACTAATAATATGATATTTTTCCTTGATTTTCACATAATTTATGTCCTTTTAGTTGACCATAAAAAAAAATTCGTTTGTAAAAGCTCTCACTTGTCTATTGGAGTTTTACTTGGATTTACCTGAAATCCAACTTGATCTTAATGCTGTAAGTAGAGTATAAATATCCTTGAGCAGTGCCAGCATAAAGTGTGAATAAACTGGTGGTTGTTTAGGGCAAGACTGTGAGTGGTGGTAAAAACATGGTGGTAACCAAGCAAAGAAACTCAATCTCCTGATGCTGGCCATGTCTGTGGCCTTCACTGGCTCAAGGACATTAACTAAACATGTGGAGCAACACAGGAACCACTCTGTAAGTGGTCCCAAGTGACAGGAATGAATACGTACTGCCTGGTCCCTGAAATAAATGACAACAGCTATACTGCCTGCGTCTTGGTTTGGTCAAGAATCTGAACCCATCCCTGCTGGGAGGAGAGACCATGCAAATATTGGGCCCAGCAAGGAGAATAGTGATGCTGTAAGAGAGATGCCTGAAGACTTTCCATGCTCCCTGACTTCTACTTCTTCCTGCTTGGCAGCTCTGCATTTTCTCTGTGTCACAAAGCAGGTGTTTTGAGGGTTAGTGGGAACACACTGAGGGCAGAAGCAGATGGCATCCTGTGAGGAGTAGGGAACTAGACATTTGTCTTTGGGAAAGAAGCAGTAATTTTGCTGCATAGCACCCTTGTTGCATAGCACCCTTGTTGCTGTGCATATAGAATACAGCAAGACATTGCCTTGGAATGGAGGAGAGACTTTGAAGCAGAACATAGCTTACATTATCCTATCCAGCATATTTCCATGGAAAGTGAGAGAACTCTATTAAAAAATGAAAGATACAAGTAACTTTTAGTTTCTCATACTCTGTCTCAGTTTTTGGACAGAATTAGAACACAACCAAATTATCTGACAAATGCTTAACTGCCTGCATCAGTGGCTTCAGTAATGTTGCATGTGAGAGCAAGAATACAAACTCCTTAGAAACTGTTACTGGAATCCCTACTGGAGGTTAGAGGAGTCTATAATTCAAACACTTCAGAAGTCTAAAACTGGTACATGGAATCTTCTGACTTATAGCAAGTCTTCTGTCTCATATATTAAAAAAGCTCCTTTTTGCTCAAAGGGATGGAGCCGTTTCCTTCACCTCCTGCTTTGACTAGCTATGTGCTGTTGCTGTAGTAGATTAACAGGTAATGCATTCTTCAAAAAAAGTGGCTTCACTAAAGTGAAGCCTTTGAGCTTGTATGCCAAAAGGTCTCCTCTCTGTGTATGCTCCCTTAAAGTCACATAAAGGAACTAGAGCTATATTTGGTTAGATCATATTTCTGATGGGATATTTTTAACAAGCCTGTTTCATCACCTACATCACAAAACAGCTGGGAGCCTAAGATGAGGTTCAGTGTCTTTTCATTAATTCCTTCTTCTTCTGCAAGATCTTGGAACTAATAACTGTGACTAAAATGAATCTGCCCTCTGGCAAGGAATGCTGGACACAGAGCCATTCATTCTCACTTAATTCCTTGTGGGAGAGTTAAGATTTAACTAACTTGCTGCTAGAAAAGGATAAATTTGCTGGGATTGTGGAACAGTAATTGGTTGACCCTGATCTGTGCTGAGTGGCTGGGTCATGGACCAGGTTCTAGACGCAGCTCACCATCATGGTTGACTCACAACCATGCCATTGTGGTTGAATTAGCAGTAATAAAAGGGCCATAAAGAAACAAAATTCTGCTCTGGTTGTCATGGTGGAATGTAGGGTGAGGTAACATGGCCCACTGTGGTGTCCTATCGGAAATGTATTTACTAAATCGATGAGTAGCATTTTCTATTGAAACATGTTTTGATGCTTGCTCATTCACTCTCTCTGACATACCAGTCAGAGTTATAGCCACAGTCTGTGCCTGGTGTTATGGAGGTGGGGAAAGGAATGCTTGCTTCAACTGGCCAAGAGTCTGAGTTCTCACTGGGACATGACTGAAGGATTAAGGCTGGCAGAGATCTCAGCTGCAGAAAGCTGGCCCACCTTGAGCCAGAGAAATGCTGGAGAAAGATCAGATGAGACAAACACAATCAGAAAGTTATATAATTAATTATGAAAAATGTGGGGAGCTGTCATTCTGAAGATTCTCATAAAAGTGGGCAGTGAGATCCACTATTTTGTCCCATTGAAATGAGAAATTTCCTTGTTTCTGGAGCTTGTGACCTAGCTTGAATTTCACACCTTTGAAGTTTAGTGTGATTGAATTCTGAGAACCTGAGCAACATCTTTATGATTGCACATGAACAGCACAAAAAGAAGTAGCTGAGCAGAATATTTAGGGAATCAGGCCTATCAGAAGTGCTTGCAAAGAATTAAAGATCTTCCATACAGTGCTTGAATTGAAGAGCTGAGTGTCCAATGGTATTTATGAATCAACAGAGTCTAAGGCACATGGATGTGAAACAAGAAGTGGCAGTCAGCTGTCCTGCCAAAAGTGCCGTCATAATCAAGTACCTTCTAGACCTCAGTTTTCCACATTGGTGTATTGCACATCTGTTTCATTTCAATTGCAAGGGTCTGAACCTTTTTATTTCCTTTGATATCCTGTGGGATGCAAGATATTAATGGTGCTTCCAGTTCCAAATTTTTTCATTCACAGTTTTAGTAGACTGGTAACAACTGTGAGAATAATTTTGCTTTGCTGCATCTGGAGATTTGGTCTGTACTCTTTTAATTTTCTAACATAATGTCTCAAAGTGTTCCACAGTTTAAAAAATACTATTCTATTTTTCAGGGGAGCAAAATTGAGAAACCAGTAACTGTCAAGGCACATGCAACCATTTTACAGTAGGCCTTGGAGCAGTTCCCTCCTGCACAAGCACTTCTAATTAATGCTTTCTGAATTATGTAATATACTAATGGACAGGAGCAAATTTCTGAATCAAATGCTGCTTACTTTGGGCAAAGTTTGGCTTTGGATATGAGTTCTGGTCTGACAGTCTTACCAGATAGAATGTATTTTTGAAACAACCAAAACATCTTCTGCTAAGTCTGTCACATCCCATTGTAATCTTGTCAGACCTTGTGTCATGACTGGTAGTAGAGCCAGAATCTCATCTTGTCATCGAGGACTCTCTTTAAAATATTGCTGCACAGATATTCCTTCCCAGATATAATTTGCAATATAGTTGAGTATTTGAAGAGGAAAGAAGGATGCAACTTGCATAAGTCATGAGATATATTCCAGGTTTCTGGTGGTACTGGGGAAAAGCTAATTTACACAGCTGTTCCTGCAGGTAAACAAATCTCTCACTTCAGTACACAGATCACAACCTTTCCATCTCTTTATTTTCTAAGTAGGACCTATATATATTAAAATATGGCATTAAGCAACTTTCATAAGGAGTTTTATGAATTTTGAAAGGGGACCTACCTTGACTCTACTGAACTTACTTGAATTTAGCTCCTTATTCAATTGACTACTGCAGCAGCAGTCTTTGAGGTGAATAATAATGATTCACATTTAGCAGATGAAACCTTGGAAGCCACAGATGTGATGTCACTTCTGGTATACTTCTACATATTTTTAAAGCTTTTCATAACTCAGTGTACTCAATGGTTTAGCTCACCAAAAAACCAGAGAAAACTAAACAGCATGCCTAATAGTATGTGGTGTGGAGTTTGATGCTTCCCCCCATAAATAAAGCTTGGCACCCACTGCTCTAATCGCTGTTTATTTTGGACCACATTTGGTGTATCCTGAGTTGGAGGATTTCTTCTTTATGTTCCCTGGTACACTGATTTCAAGTATGGCTCATCAGTCTCAACACAGAGTGACGCTGGTACATGACAGCTTGGGCTCAAGAACACAGTTCCTAGAGACTGGGAGTGGAGAGTAGCTGAAATGTCTTTGTGGAGTCAAGTCAGATTAAAGCAAGGAAGTGCAGCTGACCTTTCGTTGGTGCATGAGAAAGCATCAGGACAACTGTGTATTCCAAATCCTAGAGCTGGCATAATGCCAGATTAATCCTAGCAGGCTTCATTAGTTCCAGCTCTGGGCTGTTCTTCAGTGCCATTAGGGGAAACCAAGATGATACTAAAAGCAGTCTGAACATGTCTGTGGTGCTGTGCCTTAATTTATTATCCATCTGGACCGGAACTTTCTTTGTATCTAGGACACAGTTGGATAATCCATGCAAAGAATAGATTCGGATGACTGTCACTTAGCAGGTCAGGTGGAACACCCTACTCTGTCTTCTGCTGTCCACAGGGCATTTCAGCCTACAGGAGAACAGTTAGAGGTTTTTAGGTCTGTCACCACTGCCACAGGACCATTCAGAACAGCTCAGTTTGGGTCAGTTCCAGTGAGTGCTCTACATTCCTGAAAGGCAAGGCTATTGCAGATGAACTTTGACTTAGATAAGCAAGTCACTTAACTTGTTTCTCTGGTTGGATTCTCCCGACGGCATGGCAATCACAGACCAAATCAAGGTCTAGGTCCATTCCATTCTCTCTTCTATCTCGAGCCCCCACGTGGCTCAGGGGACATTACCCTGTTGTAAGCACATAAGTGGTAATGTGTTCTTCCTATTGCCTCCCCTTCAGACTGACACTGATTTCTAGCTACTGGCTTTTCAGTCATCTTCATCAAATACTGAAACGGTTCCTGGAGTGTACATCACAACTCTGTTGAAATGTTACCAACAGTCCATAGTGCACCAGGTCTCTGATATGCTTACTACAGTGTTCCCTGCCTGCAAAATAGGGAGAAAATTCGCTTAAATGGGTATGGAGCACACTGGGAAAAGAAGGAAAAAAAACCCCAAAACAAAAGAGTAGGAAGAGGGAGAAAAAAAATGCAATCTACAACTCACAAAAATCTTCTTCTGTGAAGGTATATTGAAGTCTGCAGAGCAGTTATATTTCTGTGTGACTCCTGGCAACCAGCAATGTAACCTATAATAGCCTTGGGTGAGATTGAAGTTTTGGTGATTGTGTTCATGTTGTTGGCTCTCATCTTCTTTTCCCCAGACCTTTCAGCACTTCCCCAGATCAGAGCATTGCTATCACTAGATGGGGGAATGAGTAGCCTCACAGCTTTGAAGGAAATGCTTAATAAAAATTGATGGATACAGCTCAAGAAGCTCTCTTTCCATTATTCTTGCTGGGAGTAAAGTTTTAAACATTGAAGAAGTCATGCTGTTGGCAGAAGTATTTGGTGCCTAAGATGCTCATGTTTGCTAGGTTTGACAGGCAGTGGAGTGGAGGGATATAGAGGGAGGTTGTTTGTGTAGGGAGTTCAGAAATTAAATTAATGGAAGTTCAGAAAATACTAGCAAAGAGAAGTACCAGCAAATGTTAAGGTTGAGGGTCTGTCCTTTACCCACAGATACAGCAGATAAATGCCCGTCCTGTCACTTGGGTATCCACCCTTGAGGCAGCTATCTTGCATTCACTGTGTAGGAAAGCAGAAAATATTTGTCTGAGTGAGAAGGAAATAGCACAGGCAAGAGATTATTTTTACTCTTTTATTCTGGTATTCTCTCTCATGTACAGATAACCCCTGTCCGAGTGGTGGAGCCGTTGCAAGGTGCAGTAGAGGCACTAGGAGTTCTTCCCATGGGGATGTGTATCTTAGAGAAAAATGTCTGGGGACAGACTCTGAGGTGGACAGTAAACATAGCTCAAGTAGTCTGGCTCTGCAACAGACCTCCTCTCCTTGGCCCATGACAGCCTCCCACCTGGTCATTCACATCTATCCTCACAGTTTTCCTGCCACAATGAATGCAGGAGTTAATACAATTCTTCAGCAAGCAATCTACTCAGAAACACCTCTGTGTTTCCCAGGATGGCAGTGTACTCTTGTGTGTATTAGCAAGATTTCATAAGACCTCCGTACATATCAAAGTGAAGGGTCACGGTGTGAATGTCAATGTGTGAAAAAGCTTCATCTTCAGGTTTGAACATTGCTTGGTCAGGCATAAAAGTACACATTTACCTCACAGAAAGTGAATAATTTCTAATAGTTGTTAATAGTGCTGAGGTGGTCAGTAATTTTAGGAAAAAGAAAGCACTCTCCCCAAAGAAAAGCTCTCAGCTGCATGGGTAAGTAAGATTTCAGACTTGCTTGTCAGCTGGGTAAAAACAACACTTATATATGGGTGAGTAGAAACAAATGTTTCTCTTACTTTTTTCATTGTAACTTTTGTATTTTAAAATCGTGTGAAATAGTGTGTTTTTATTTTGCAAGTAGATTAATTGTAATTTTGTTTTTAGCTTGGCTTGGCTTAAGTTTGGTTTCAGAGCTGTCTTCTGATTATTGTGATTAGGTTAGCTGGGACAAGAGTTTCCCCTTGTCGGACTCTTGCAATGTTGGACTCTTGAATACATAGTAACACCCAAGGATTGCCTGCAGGTTTTTTTGGTGGTGTTTTGGTGGTGGGTTTTTTTTTTGTTTGTTTGTTTGGTTTTTTTTTTTTTTTTGTCTAGGCAGGTTTAGGGGTGGATAACATAATTATTATTGAGGAAGCAATGTCTTCTGAAGAATGCATGCAACTCAATGGCTTCAGAATATGGTATTATGCCCTGTAAACATCCAGTTCTTTCAACATCTTGTTAAGTTCTTGGCATCTTCAGCCTCCAGTGAAAATAAATTCTGCCATGTATCTACATGTTGTATGAAGAATGATTTCCTGTTGCTGGTTTTCAATTTTCACTTTCCACAGTTTCACTGCACATCTTCCTGTTATGGTATTATGCAACAGAAAACAGAAACTCCCCATCTCTCTTTACTGCTATGGTTCCTTATTTGATGTACTTTTATCTCGTCTCATCCTTTGTAGCCCCTTTCTAAAGCAAACAGTTGAAGCCATTTCACTGTCTCTTTGTGTGATCTTTTCAAATCTCTTGAAAATTTTTATTATCCTTTCCTGAACCTTTACTTCTGTGATCTTGTTCTTTGAGGTGGGAATAACAGAGGAAAACCCTTCTTCCTGTTACAGATCACAGAATATTCTGAGTTGGAAGGGACCCACAAGGATCATCAAGTACAACTCTTAAGTGAATGGCCTGTACAGGCACCACACTTGTGACCTTAGCATTATGCTCTAACCAGTTGGGTTAATCTCAGGGCTAATAATCTCATGGTTAATAGTCAGAGGACCTAAACAGAAATTGCATCATATATGAGATCATGGAGACATCTGTATTTGCCTGTTTGTTTTTAATATTTACCTGAAACCTCCCAGAATCATGTTTGGATCTTTAATGTTCATGTTGCATCAGTAACTCACAGTTATGCTGAGATTAAATAGACATAGATAATTCTTCCTCCTTATTGGGCCTGAATTACAAATGCTACTAAAAGAATTCAGTCCTGAGGCTGATTTTTGAGTAAATTTGATTTTCACTTCAATGGGACTGCCACTACTCTTTCAGGAAGACATATTTCCCATTAGACATCTGCCTGCATTGCTGAAGCTATTTTTTGCTTTCTTCAGCTCATTTTCTGTTTTCCCTTGTCTCTGCATGTGGTCCAGAAATCATAATGAGTATTCCGTTTGGGGAATTTGAACATCAGCAAACTAGAAGACCCTCCAAATATCCTTACAAACTTTCTGCCTGCTTCTTTTTTTAATGCAACATAGTTTATAAAGGACACCAGAAGTCTCTTGCTAAAGTGACAGAAGTTGCCATTCTGTTAACAAAGAGACTGAATGTTAGAAAGCTCTGGTGATATCAGTATGTTTAAAGAAACCTTAGAGCATGACAAACGCTTACTGAGTCTTTTAGATAAATAAAGCCATACACAAGTTCTGGGCAGGGACAACGATTTTCAATAAAATAAGACCTGCTTACTGAATCTCATGGATGTTGCAGTGGAAATAGCTTGAAGAAATTTCTCTTAGGCTCAAATAAACTATGCATTTTGAATAAGGCAGCATTAGGCTTCCTCCCCTTCTGTCATCAAGTACATTGGATTTTATACAATGTCTTGCACACTGGCAACTGGGAAACTGGCTTTTATCTTTTTTTTTCGTAAGTGTCTTGGAAAAGCAAGCAACAAACATTTCTTTTCTCACTTCCCCCTTCCCCTCCCCCCTTTCTTTCTTTTTAGTTAAGTTGGAGGAAGCTCTTTTGAAATTGCCCTTTTCTTCATGCACAGAGGATGATGTATCAGGATTCCAATATATATTAAACATCCTGCAGTGAGAGTTCTGCTCGTTACAAAAGTGAATGGCTTGTGTTTTTTTTTTCCTTGCAGTTTTCATGAGCTAGTAAAGAGAAATTTGGCTGTAAAATACTCCCCATCCCTTAAGGAAACAAATCCTGAAAGTTTTAGGAACTGTTTTTAAATGTCAGGTTGTGAAAAAACCCATAAACATACCACTTATCTTTATATCTTTAGTATAAATTTACTGGCTTGATTTACTGTATTTGCTTCCTGTGAAAAATTCCCTAGGCATATATATGCTCCCGTGGCCTGATTTGGGAATTTTTTAAACACAGTTTTGGTGTGTATAGGGGGAGCAGATATCAAGGAAGGATTTGGTTGTTATGCTGATCATAATCAGCTCTCAGTGCAACCTTTATTCGATGGTAGGACTGTATTTGTTTAAACAAATTAAGATGAAATTAGTCTGTCTGATATTGCAGTACATGTAAATTGCTAATTGGAGCCATGACACAGGAACTGCCTCTTTGGTGAAGATTTGGGCTAGGGCCTGTTTTGTCTGTATGTCATGTTAAATGCCCCTGGTGTTGATGGATCTGATACTTTCTGCATTGCCAGCAGAGTTGCAGGGTTGATTGGAGTACAGTTGATTAGCCTGAAGTTGAAGTGTGTCTGTGGCTAAATTTGGATATTCCCAGTGAGAGCTGTATATATGATTACTGGCTGGTATATGACTGAGTTTAAAAATTGTCTTCCAGCATTCCCTGTGTTTCTGATTCCAGTGATAAAATTCCAGCCTGCAGAGTTACTAATCCAACAGAAAGCAAATTATCTTGTGCCTTTACTTCCAGTCCTGTAAAACACTCACACTCCAAAAAACAAAATAGTAGGAACTAGGAGCTATAATACCTAGACAGGAAATCATTGCTTTAGAATTATTCTCAGTGACTTCTTTTGCAGTTTTGGCTGTATCACAATGGTAGGCTTTGGTTTCAGCTCTATCTCAAGTTAGTTTATTAAGGAGCTTGTAATGGCTCTGGTAACATGAATCTTTTATCTGCAGAAATCAGTGTGGGTATGGACATGAATCGTGGGAGAAGGGTCTGGCACAAGCTGAGCTGTGTTCAATAGATATTCAGTACTGGTCTAGTGAAAGGTATCCAGGGCAGGGTGGCTGGAACTAAATGATGTTTAAGGTCCCTTCTAGCCCAGGCCATTCTATGATTCTGTGATTCTATGATTGTTCTATGATTCTGTGATTCTATGATTGTTCTATGATTCTGTGATTCTATGGTTCTAGGATTCTATGATGATTCTATGATTCTATGATACAACAACCATCTGGATGCAGATGTGAGATGTGGCTAATGTGAGGGGCTGAGGAAGGACTGTAGCAGCTTGGGTACTGCAGGTCACAGGCAGGCATTCCAAAAATCAGTGCACGAAAAGCTCATGTAGTGCTCACCTGGATTCTTTTTGTGCCCACAAACAGTCCCTCATTTTCTGAAGAACTGCAGTATTGAATGCATTTCAAACAAGAAAGGGGTCACTGCATGTAGTACAGTAACTTCTTCAGTGGAAATGTATTCCTTCAGTACTGAAGCATTTTTAAAATTCCTTTGGCTATTACACTAAAAATGGACTTTGTCGCGGTATAGCAAACAGATGGAAGGAATATTCTGGAATTTTGTTTATTTTCTTGCTGTTGGTGGTGTTTGTCTTCTCCATTAGACATTGCTTGTGGGTGCTTCCCTGCTCTCCCCTGCTGCCACCACGCTGCCTGATATTCAAAACATGGCACAGAGCATTCGGGAGAGAGAAAAGCCTTAAATCGAAACTGCTCATTCTTAACACAAGGAGACAGGCAAAATACTGAAATTCTTTAAAGAAAAGAGAGGAAAACACCAGAAAGGAAGGTAAACACCAGCACTCTCTGTTCAAACCAGAAATTACAGGTGTGCATTAGCTTATAGTGCAAGAAAACCTACTTTATTAATTCTTATTAAAGTCCACAATGCAGTTAAATTTATATATATATGTGTAGCTTGAGAAATGTTGTTCCAGATAATTCAGACATGGACCCTCTTCTTTCATGCAGTATTAATACTCTGTGGTAGTAAATTTTTGCATTAGTTTGGTAGGTAAAGCATACAGGGCTAAATTTAGCTTTAGTGTATATACAGCGTAACCAGAGAAATTTGCTGGATTCAATCTGGTTCTGTGCAGAGCAGGATCCATCACGTTCAGAACTTCCTGCTTGTGTTCTTTCTGCCCAACACTCCTGCTTACAGGATTTTCCTCTAGCGGGGGTGGGAGCACATAACCAGTGGAACTTCCTGTGCAGATTTGACTGGTGCACGACAGGGAGAGGTATTGCTGGTGTAGCTCCGTAGTGACATACCACAAGAAAGTAAGAGTTTGGTTTGCAGTCACTGTTGCTGCTATGGCTAAAACTCATGATCTGTAGCTGAAATCAGATGTTATGTGGTACCTTCATTTAGCAGTATTTCTGACTTCAGTGTCTTCTTCACATTTCCATATGTAAATGCATCCTGCAAGGATGTACTGAGGAGGATGTGCTTATCAATTTATGTACGATGATTGAGAAACAAAGGAGGGAGTTATAAAGTATGGAAAAAATGTTGCTTCTGTCAGCAGAGACTTACAGTAAAAACACAAGGATGTTTACCAAGTCCAAGAGCTGGCTGGGACTTATCCATGTCCATGCAATACTTGCAAGCATGAAACATAATTTTTCATGTGGAGTTCTGGAGTATAATCCATCATCATTCAAAACAAACTAGTTCTTCTCTGAAAAGTATTTAGGTCATGAGGTGTCACCACACCTGACCATAAAATCCATCATGTTGGGGAAACCAATGGCCAGTACCTGGCACTGTGAAACACTGTAAAGCAGAAGCTGTATTTATCTTTGTTAGAATTGGCAGATCACCCCTGTAGCTTCAGATTTGCCCACACTGACATATCAGCTCTATATATTATCATCCATCAGGATGACGTCCTTTGGAACAAGCCAGCTACTACTCTAGCTTGAGGATTTCTGGGTGTGTTGACATATTTGGAACACTGTGAACATACATAAGAAGACACCTTTTGAAATGCTAAATAGCTTTTTTCTTTATTCCTAGCAATTTTCTTTGGTATTGGATTGTTCACTCCTCCCATCCTTCGTGTTTATTTATTTTCTTGAGCCTGCAAGGGTATTTTTCACTGAACGTTTTCATCCAGACAGCCGTATGTGCTTCTGCTTATGCAGCGCAACATACAGCAGTGCAGGTTATATCACATCTTTAAGATCCCAAGAAGACTAAATACCAAGTTCAGTCTCTGTATCTCACTGACTCATCAGAGAGTCTTTTGGGCTCACCAAACTTCAAATTAAAGCCATTGCTTGTATGCAGAGGATACTTGTCCATCAGTACAATGGCAACTTCACATCAGACCAGAGCTGATTTAATGTAGCAGGCTGATAAGGACTTCTTTCTTTGCTACAGGAAGGAAATAAATAAATAAATAAATAAATGTTTCTTTTGTATGCTGAGAATTTGCTGTCACTTATGGGTGTTTCAAAATGTCAGACATTTTATCAGACAAAAGATGGAACTTTCTTTCTCTTTGTCTGGCTTTGTGCTTCTCATACTATTACACAATTACAAAAGAATGCCCAGAAGTGGCCAACAGTGTTTTGAAGCACTATTTGAGCAGGTCAAACTTATAATGATACTTCCTTGGAGGATACTCCCAAGTATTCCTGGGCCTGAAGTCTTTATATTTCACAGCCTATGACAGAATTTTCTTCCATTAATCCTTCCAATTGCTTTTAAATCTAGGCAAACTTTTATAATTTATAGGACCTGTGGAATGTTTCATTAGTAAACTACTTTCTGCATATTTGAATGGAATACCACAGCTAGAATGACATTTTTAGATTTAGGAGGAGAGAATATTTATACTAAATTACATAGCTACTAACTTGCAGATTATTGTAAAAAATATACATAATTTTTATAAAAGATTTGTAAGAATGCCTAGGCCTGGATGGTATTCAGCCAGATGTTCTGAAGGTGTTCAGGAATGAATAGATGAATATAAACAATGCATGTAATATCTCCCTGTTAGGCAGTTCATGCGGCCAAACCAACACAGAAAACAACAGTCCCTGTTGTTTTCTCTTATCCCCTGGGGTCCATTTTTGGGTCCTTCCATTTTTGAGTCCCTCTTTTTAAAAAGTCCAAAGAGGCCAAGCAGAGCCCACACAGAAAATAAAATTTGGCGCTTTGTGCCTCTCCCAAGTTACTGCTGGGGGTTCGAAGATAGCTTGCTGGGGGAGAGAATCAGAAGACTAAACTGAGAAAGGCTATGGCTTGGGATACATTTCAGGGGGGGCCAGGAAGAGGTATGCATGTGTCCATGGCCTGTTACTCTGATCCCAAAACCCTCCCACATATTGTGCCACCCACAGCTGTTGGGCATGGACATGGACACACTGACCTGTGGGCCACCCACACCCCAGGGACATGGGTGGACACCGAGCGATCTACTGCTAGTGCACAGGCACCATTTATACACACTCTTATC
>WBMY01010446.1:177355-208713 GCA_013397315.1 Donacobius atricapilla | reverse complement strand
TGTTGCAGCCAGGCCTGTGTGGTGGCCGGTCTTCTCAGGGGCTCTAGCTCTACAACTCAGAGTTGTCTACTGGCTCAGTGATCTCTCCCAGGTCACCCAGCTCGTCCTTCGGCTCCTCTTCTTCGGGATGGCTGTGCCTCCTGAGGGGCCGGCGCTTGCTGGCTGGGAGACGGTGGGATGTGAGATGGAGCCTGGGCCGTCTGCTGCGGTGGCGAGAGCGGCCCTGGCCGCTGCGCCGTGTCCTCCGCAGGCGCTGCCGGCTCCGGCTCCGGCTCCGGCTCCGGCTCCGGCTCTGGCCCCCGCGGCCTCTGCGGCGCCGATTGTAACGAGCCATGGTGGTGCTGACGGAGTGCCGCCGTGAGAGGCTGCCCTGCTTTTATAGGGGGCCAGGCTGGAGCCCTTTGTGATGCAAGCGCTGTACAGAGCCAACCTCACCAGTGGTGTCACAATGGCTGCATGGTGATGGTGTTGCCAGCTTTGCTGGCATGTGCGGTTTTAGATTTCTCTAATAAATTGGCTTTTATCTTGAGCCACAAGTTTTCCCATCTTTACTCCTCCAATTCTCTCCCCGAGCAAGCTGGTGGGGGGAGTGAGCCCTTGTGTGGTGCTTTGTTTCTGGCTGGGGTTAAAGCATTCCCTGCCCCCATTGTCTATGCTTAAGGGCTGCAGGGGCACATCTGCTTGCCAATGGCACAAAGTGGAGGGTGAGAGCCTGCTACACCATTATTTTCCTCAGTGTTTGCAGAGAACTCCTGCTGCATTGTCTGGAGTACCTTCTCTCTTCCTCCTCCCCTGCCGTGGCCTCTGCAGGATCATTTTTCACATATACTCTTAAATATGTTATCCAGTGTTGCAACGGCCTTTATCACTACAGCCATGTACCAGCAATTTAATCTTCTGCCCATTTTTATAATTTTATAATTTTATATTATTTTGTTCAAATAAGAAGCTGGTACTGTCTTGGTAGGAGAAGCTTAAAAGACTCTAGCTGTCTTTAAATGATGCTCAATAAATAAATACAAACTGGTCACTTGCACTGTTTGCTAGTGGAAATTGTTCTGTGACATAGAAATATCCTAGTGTGCTTCAAACTTCATAGCATGATGGCTTATAATGAACTGCTAGCCATGCTTATAAGTGTCAACAGAAACACTGCTTTGGCTCAAGTGTATTATCATTTATGGGAGAAAAATTCTGTGGAAGACCTCAAGGGAGCTTCTGAAAACTCTGTTCAGGATATTTGGAATTTGCACTTGAGGAAAGCCCTCTGAGAATTGAATTAAGTCTACTCTTCATTCTGGTGTTTTTTATTGTTTCTTCTTATCTTAGACATGAGGGGCACAAAGTTTATAGTGGTAGTACTGTAAAACTCCAACTATAGCGCCTTCCCTGGTGTTATGTGTGACTTTAGCTTTGTGGTTCAAGAGAGAATAAGCGTGCTGCATTCTAAGATCTGCCACTAACTCCCTGTATATGTTTCATTTCTTTTGGCTCTGTTAGTTTTTCTCAGCTGTAGGCANTGTTGCAGCCAGGCCTGTGTGGTGGCCGGTCTTCTCAGGGGCTCTAGCTCTACAACTCAGAGTTGTCTACTGGCTCAGTGATCTCTCCCAGGTCACCCAGCTCGTCCTTCGGCTCCTCTTCTTCGGGATGGCTGTGCCTCCTGAGGGGCCGGCGCTTGCTGGCTGGGAGATGGTGGGATGTGAGATGGCGCCTGGGCCGCCTGCTGCGGCGGCGAGAGCGGCCCTGGCCACTGCGCCGTGTCCTCCGCAGGCGCTGCCGGCTCCGGCTCCGGCTCCGGCTCCGGCTCTGGCCCCCGCGGCCTCTGCGCCGCCAATTGTAACAAGCCATGGTGGTGCTGACGGAGTGCCGCCGTGAGAGGCTGCCCTGCTTTTATAGGGGGCCAGGCTGGAGCCCTTTGTGATCAAGCGCTTTACAGAGCCAACCTCACCAGTGGTGTCACAATGGCTGCATGGTGATGGTGTTGCCAGCTTTGCTGGCATGTGCGGCTTTAGATTTCTCTAGTAAATTGGCTTTTATCTTGAGCCACAAGTTTTCCCATCTTTACTCCTCCAATTCTCTCCCCCAGCAAGCTGGTGGGGGGAGTGAGCCCTTGTGTGGTGCTTTGTTTCTGGCTGGGGTTAAAGCACGACTCAATTCCACCACTGATGTCCAAGAGCTGCAGGGGCACATCTGCTTGCCGATGGCACAAAATGAGCTGCACAGTAAGAGCCTGCAAATCATGGTCTTTCCCAGTGTCTGCAGAGCAACTCCTGTTGCATTGTCTGGAGCACCTCCTTTCTTCCTTCTCCCCTGCTCTGGCCTCTGCAGAACTGTTTCCTGCATGTATTCCCAAAGACCTTATCCCTGAGGCACTATCACCTTTGAGAAGGGGCTCAGCCTTGGCCGGGGGTGAGTCCTTCTTGGACCTGGCTGGCACTGCCCTGGCCTAGATGGGACAACTGGTGGCATCTTCTCCCAGATGCTCTCCACACTGTGGCCTCACTCTGCAGGCCTCACCAACACAAGCCCACTATAGGCACAGACAACCAGAGGGAGGCGGGGGGAAGCACAGCAGCAATGAGATGCATGTTGCAGGGTCAGGGAGACAGTCTCTCTACAGGGAGATGTGTGAAGGGCCATGTGACAACACTGTCAGAAGTGGGGGATGGCCAGGGTGAGAGTCAGGAGTTAGATCTGCAGAGCAATTGCACTGCTTTTTTTGACCTTTATCCTCGAAGCCCTAGCAGTGCCACAGGAGAGGGCATGAGGGACTGAGGGTTCTTCTGTCTGTGAGCTCTGCATAGCTTCCAGGGACCCTGCAATAAGAGGAACCCAAAAAGGGAGCCCAGGGGAAGGGTGGCAGGAGCAGAGGTTATCTGCTCCAAGGACAAGGTATGTCCTTGGTCACGTGCACTCCCCACAGGCCCTGGGCTGCAGACACAATCACACCTCATCCCAAACAAAGACAGCCCTGGACATGCACATGCCAAGCATGAGCATCCTTGGAACATACAGATCACATGCAGGAACAGCGTGTCTGGGCACACACATCCTGCTGTTGGGCATGGACATGGACACACTGACCTGTGGGCCACCCACACCCCAGGGACATGGGTGGACACCGAGCGATCTACTGCTAGTGCACAGGCACCATTTATACACACTCTTATCATGCAAGCTTGCTATGCTTTACTGTTGCAGCCAGGCCTGTGTGGTGGCCGGTCTTCTCAGGGGCTCTAGCTCTACAACTCAGAGTTGTCTACTGGCTCAGTGATCTCTCCCAGGTCACCCAGCTCGTCCTTCGGCTCCTCTTCTTCGGGATGGCTGTGCCTCCTGAGGGGCCGGCGCTTGCTGGCTGGGAGACGGTGGGATGTGAGATGGAGCCTGGGCCGTCTGCTGCGGTGGCGAGAGCGGCCCTGGCCGCTGCGCCGTGTCCTCCGCAGGCGCTGCCGGCTCCGGCTCCGGCTCCGGCTCCGGCTCCGGCTCTGGCCCCCGCGGCCTCTGCGGCGCCGATTGTAACGAGCCATGGTGGTGCTGACGGAGTGCCGCCGTGAGAGGCTGCCCTGCTTTTATAGGGGGCCAGGCTGGAGCCCTTTGTGATGCAAGCGCTGTACAGAGCCAACCTCACCAGTGGTGTCACAATGGCTGCATGGTGATGGTGTTGCCAGCTTTGCTGGCATGTGCGGTTTTAGATTTCTCTAGTAAATTGGCTTTTATCTTGAGCCACAAGTTTTCCCATCTTTACTCCTCCAATTCTCTCCCCCAGCAAGCTGGTGGGGGGAGTGAGCCCTTGTGTGGTGCTTTGTTTCTGGCTGGGGTTAAAGCATTCCCTGCCCCCATTGTCTATGCTTAAGGGCTGCAGGGGCACATCTGCTTGCCAATGGCACAAAGTGGAGGGTGAGAGCCTGCTACACCATTATTTTCCTCAGTGTTTGCAGAGAACTCCTGCTGCATTGTCTGGAGTACCTTCTCTCTTCCTCCTCCCCTGCCGTGGCCTCTGCAGGATCATTTTTCACATATACTCTTAAATATGTTATCCAGTGTTGCAACGGCCTTTATCACTACAGCCATGTACCAGCAATTTAATCTTCTGCCCATTTTTATAATTTTATAATTTTATATTATTTTGTTCAAATAAGAAGCTGGTACTGTCTTGGTAGGAGAAGCTTAAAAGACTCTAGCTGTCTTTAAATGATGCTCAATAAATAAATACAAACTGGTCACTTGCACTGTTTGCTAGTGGAAATTGTTCTGTGACATAGAAATATCCTAGTGTGCTTCAAACTTCATAGCATGATGGCTTATAATGAACTGCTAGCCATGCTTATAAGTGTCAACAGAAACACTGCTTTGGCTCAAGTGTATTATCATTTATGGGAGAAAAATTCTGTGGAAGACCTCAAGGGAGCTTCTGAAAACTCTGTTCAGGATATTTGGAATTTGCACTTGAGGAAAGCCCTCTGAGAATTGAATTAAGTCTACTCTTCATTCTGGTGTTTTTTATTGTTTCTTCTTATCTTAGACATGAGGGGCACAAAGTTTATAGTGGTAGTACTGTAAAACTCCAACTATAGCGCCTTCCCTGGTGTTATGTGTGACTTTAGCTTTGTGGTTCAAGAGAGAATAAGCGTGCTGCATTCTAAGATCTGCCACTAACTCCCTGTATATGTTTCATTTCTTTTGGCTCTGTTAGTTTTTCTCAGCTGTAGGCAGTGACTGACATAATGAAAGTGCTGTGAATTCGCTCTTAGGGGTATTTATGAGATTGAGATCCCTCTTGACTGTATTCGAAGCATCTGGGGAATCTGGAGAGGTCCCAGTTGACTGGAATTTGGCCAAC
Source organism: Donacobius atricapilla (assembly GCA_013397315.1). Classification (NCBI taxonomy): domain Eukaryota; kingdom Metazoa; phylum Chordata; class Aves; order Passeriformes; family Mimidae; genus Donacobius; species Donacobius atricapilla. The sequence continues at coordinate 203,873 of WBMY01010446.1, read as the reverse complement.
ATTGGCACAGTTTTCAAAAAGGTCTAGAAGGATGACCCTGGACACTAAAGGCTTGTTAGTCCAACTTCAGTGCCTGATAAGGTTATGGAGAAGATTATACTGGGAGTTATTGAAAAACATTCGAAGGACAACACAGTTTTCAGTCACAACCAGCATGGTTTCGTAAAGGGTAAACTCTGCTTATCAGGACTTTAATTTTCTTTTTGTGGCAGGGTTACCCACCTAGTTGATCAGTGGAAGCCAGTTGATGTATCCTTTTGGATTTCAGTAAAGCTTTTGATACCGTCTCTCACAGGATCCTTCTGGATAAAATATCCAGCGCACAGCTAGATAAACAAACACATTGTGTGATGTGTGAGCAGCTGGATCCCGAGTTGGGCACAAAGGGTTACAGTGAATGGGGTGATATCAGACTGGTGACCTGTCACTAGTGGGGCTCCAAAGGGCTCCATCCTTGGTCCTGTGTTCTTCAACATTTTCATAAATGTTTTGGACTCAAGATTTGAAGGGATACTTGGCAAGTTTGCAGATGATACAAAACTGGGAGGAGCTGTAGTCTCCCTTGAAGTCAGGGAGGCCCTGCAGAGAGACCTTGACAGATTAGAGAACTGGGCAATCACTAAAACCATATGAATCATCAGAAGGATGGAGTTCTCTTATTAGGAACATTTATTAATTTTAATTCTTACCTTATCCTTGCTTTTTATTTCACAATGTTGTTGAACAATCAGCTAATTCTTGGTATACTTACTGAAATTTTTTTCAATTCTCTTTCTTACGAAGTGCGGTATGATGTTTTCAGTAAGTGTATGTAAATTTATCTTCTTTCAAATAGAGTAAGAACAGAAGTGCTGACGAGAAAACATTTCTGGTTTGGTGGTCAGAGATGGCAATTTCTTAATGTTTGGAAACTGATCTTAATCCCAATCAGTTAGAAAATAGCTGCAAGTGAAAGAATCCAATGTGCTTTTTTGTGGTTTATGTAAAAGGGGTCCTTGGTTTTTATTTTTTTCAACAATATCTTGCAACATTAGAAATACTGCCTGTATTACTGTAAATGATCAGTATAGTTTCTCTTTTACGTTTCAATGAGATTGAAAGTTCTAGTTCAGTTAGCGGTACAGAAAGCTTTTGCTCCAAGAGCAGTAAGTGATATCAACAAGTATGTGATTGTCACAGTAGCCTTCGGTAATTTTCCCCAAGGTGATTGTACATCTAGTGTCAATGCAGTCTTAGTGGGGCATATACTCTGCAGTAGAAAGTGTTGTTTTAATTTACCGGCCAGCTAGTGTTCTGAGCAGGGGAACAGGGGCCAAATGGCCTGTGGGAGCTAAACTTTTCTCACAGAGCTGTAAATTCTGTCAGCTGGGAAGAAGAACAGAGAGAATTCTGGCTCCTCAGTCTTGAAGATAGCTCTCATTTTGCCAAAGTCAATATACTAAACCAGACCTCTGCCTAACATTAGCTCATTTAACTTTTATATGTTTCATATATTTGCTGCATAAACCCTTTCATTATTTGTATTGGTTTTACTTGAATTCTTTAATTCGAGAGTCTGTGAATCCCATTCACAACTAAGGCAGAAAGGCTCCCACTCAATTTAATGAGATAAAAATGTAAAAAGACATATAATAATTTTTGAAGTATATTAGATATACTAGTAAATATCTGCAATAAAACACTGTTCTATGATTGGTAATGAATATTGTTGGTATATTTAATTAATGTTGTGACCTAGACAATCTTTTTGGAGACTTAAGCTTGAAGAGAGCAAATGATTGAATGTAAAAGGTGTTCTTGTGTCAGTCTAGTATTGGTTTCTATTGCTACTTTCCATGTCATAGTTTTCATAGTACTTATATTAATCTAGATGCTATTCTATCTAGATGTGATTAGATTCATATCCAGATGTCTATGTTCATATCAAGATGTAATTACAGGGCTTTTATCTGTACTTCAGACAACTGTGGTGAAAGTATTGATTTGTTTATGATTTCTTATTCTTTGGAGTAAAGTTGCTCTTAAGAATAACTACTGAAATAATTTGCTGCAGCTGTAACTTCTGTGAGGTGCAGCTAATCAGAAATGTGTTAAATAATTTACTACAGCTAATACTAATAAATACTGAGAAATTACTAATATCTCTCTCATCTTCAGTTGCATAACCCCCTCCTTGTCACTGTGGGGCCTACACAGTTCCAGCTACTTTGTTAGTTTTACAGTGAGTGGATTAATAAATTGCATCACTGTTGTAGGAACCTGATACCTTGAATCATTATTCTTGGTGGTTGTTGATTTATATAATTAAAACATCACACTAGGAGACTGGCTTGCCCTCATCTCTGAAATGTTTCTGTGCTATGAGCTAGCAATTTTTATGGCAAGACCTGGCAAAGGTTGACTTCCAGGCCACTTAGAGTGATGTCTTTAAGGACAAAGTTAAAGCAAGATTCCTCAGCTGTTATTTAACAATTTTAAAATAGAGGGGAACATAGTATTGGCAAAAAGGATACATTATAAATAATGGGGCACAGGATATTTATCCAAACTGTCAGCAAAATGATCATCTGGGTAGTGGTGTTGACATGTTTTTCTAAGAAAGGACATAGAAATCAGGGAAATTAGAAGGGAAATAAAAGTGGCTTGTAATAACTTTTCTAATCATCTGTAGTGGAGAATTTTTCATTTTCTTTCAAAATACCTCAAAATGTTCATGGACATTAAGAGAGTTTAGTACTAAGTGTGTTTTCAAGCAGTATGCATCACTTGAAGTGCTGCGAAGAAAATAAAAGCACTGAAATCTCTGAGCATCTCGCAGAGGATTTTAGATAAGGATTTGAAATGAAAACTGAGAATGTCTTTCATAGAATCATAGGATCATTAAGGCAGGAAAAGACCTCCATGATCATTGATTCCAACTGTTAACTCAGTGCCACTGTGTTGATCACTAGCTTGTCCCCAAGTGCCACATGCACATGCCTTTTTAACACTTCCAAGGATGGTGAAACCACCGCTTCCCTCTTTCAATTCCTGACCAGCCTTTTGATGAAGAATTTTTTCCTAATATCCAGTCTAAACCTCACCTGGCACAACTTGAGGTCGTTTCCTCCTGTCTGAATAGTCGTCTCCTGGGAGAAGAGGCCAGCCCCTATCTGGCTACAGCTTCCTTTCAGGCAGCTGTAAAGAGCAATAAGGTCACCCCTGAGCCTCCTTTTCTCCAGGCTAAACAAGCCCAGCTCCCTCAGCTGCTCATCATCAGACTTGTGCTCCAGACTCTTCACAAGCTTTGTTGCTCTGTTCTGGACACACTAAAGAACCTCCATGTCCTCACTGTGAGTGGTCCCAGTCTCACCAGTTCCTAGTACAGGGGGACTCTAGTACTTTCAAGAGGTTTGAGTTAAGACTTAAAATGTAACCTATAAAGGGAAAAAAACCACCCAACAAAACCTTGACAAGTGAAAATAATGGCATAAAAGAGGCTTAAAAATTTTTGCTATTTTTTTTTTTTATTCTACTGTGTGCTTAGTCCATGCCCTCATCATTCCTTTTGGTCTGCAGTTAATATCCTGAAGGAGGTGAGAAATTCTTTATGTAAACTTTAGTTTAGTATTTTAATCTTAAAGACAGGGCTTCACAATGATACTTCTGGTATTAATTTAATCTATTATACTTGTAACTAATATCCAATATGACTCAAATGGTTGATGTTACAGGCTTATGAAATATTACTTAGTTTATAAAGTATGTCAGATAGCAACAAAATTGTTTTGCAAGAAGCTTAGTCTTAGCTTCTATAAAGAAACATAAAAGAGTGAACAGAGAGTGGAGGTATTGTACAGACAGTGCATAAGAACAGCCCTTCTAGCTCAGATCAAAAGATTATTTGTGTCAGCAGTCTGATTTAACACAATTCATCAGTGATGGTTTAGAAAGAAAGCATAAAGACAAACAAAATAAACTTCCCTAAATACTGTCTCAGGTACTTAATCTTTCAGTGGATTCATCTTCTATAAACCTGTCATATATTTTTCTGAAGCTACAGACATTTATTTTTATATTTTGGTTTGTTTTTTTGTGAGCTTACAGAGGAGCATTGAGGACTTAGCATTTAGGTATCAGGCAAACAAAATGGTGGATGGAGAAGAGAGTGAAAATAGAGACTTCAGTCAAATGAGAAACAGAATTCTTTATACTGAATTTTGAGTTTGATGTAAGAGAAAATGTAGAAGAGAGCACAGCCTCGATTCAGAGACAGTGCCCCAGTGGGTCTTCTGAGGGGCTGGGGTGGGCTATCCAGTAGGAAGTGAGCGGGGTGGTTTCAAAGCTTGAAATTACAGGAAAAACCTGTATCTCTGTTCTGTATCCTCAGCTGTACTGTATCCTGTTAACAGTCTGGCAGATGACAATTTAAAGCAAAAAACCTCCAATTTTTTTTTTCAAGCATCTTCTTTATCATCTTTCTTAAATGCCTCGAAAATCTGTTTGTAAAATCTAGTACTTTTGTCTCAGCTGAGCCAGTGCTTTCAAATTGACCAGGTCTGGAACATGTTTTTCGAAAGTCATCACTAATTGCTGTTGGCAATCAGTAAATTCTGGTTGCCATCTCTTTTGGTTGGAGACTTTGCTTTCTGGATCATGGTGATTTTTGTTCTTATGGTCCTCCCTTAAACAGCATGCAACAAACCCCACCAGAAAACTCACTCTCAAAAATGGTTCATATGGACTTTGGTGGAGTAGAGCACAGTTCAGAAATAAAGATTCTGTTTTTGTATAAATATTCTTGATTTTAAAAGGAGAAGAAAAAAAACCCAAACAGAAAATGAAATGTAAAAATGATAGGTAACGTAAACCATTTTTTTTTTCTAGGGGAAATGCATTTCATGAGACTCTGAAGCACTTCCAGCTTGTCAAATTGCTGTTAACCAGGAAGGCTCATTTATTTTCATATTCCGAGAAAAAGACCTATGCATTATATTTTTATTTTTAATCAAAGTGACCTAGAGAGGTGAAAATTTGCTGCCTACCTTTTAGAGACCAGTGATTGTTTTCTGTTTAGGTCACACTAGAGATTGAGAATAAAAAGAAAAGGCATTTTTAATAGTGATGAATTTACTATTTTAATTAATTCTCCTGTATCTTGCTTTCCTGACATGTTTACTTTACAAACACTTTAGCTCACGGCCATAACTTATTTTGAATAGCAAAGTATATAATTAACATCAAGGTGAAAGACAATTATGTTTGTGAATACTGCTCTGTGTCTTTACGTAGCCAATTTAGGTCACATATGGTTCAGTCTCTCAGAAATCTTACTTAATAAAGACCCAAGGTACTCTCTTTTACTGAGCAATTAACAGAAAGCGAGTTCTTTGTGTTAATCTGGGGAAAAGATAATTTTTTGGAAAAGGGGGAAGAACCATGGGAGACACACAAATGTTTCCACACACAGTTCTGCAAAAAGCTGAAAATGCAATTTAAATGGGCATTTAAGGTGGAGAATAATATAGGCCAAAACACTACAATGAAAAAGCTTGTATATAAAGTGTATTGGTTTATATTTGAGATGTTCCATCACCTTCCATCTGTTTTTTCCTGACTATTTGAGTAGGTGTTTCCCAAGAACCCTCCCTACATAGATATGCTGAAGAGAAATGATTCTCAATATTTGGCATATCTATTGCACCATGAAACCCCTTGGAAGCCTTTGCTTATGCAGGCACATAATAACAATCTGAGAGTAAGTGGTAAGCATTAGACTCTGATTTGCAGTCATTATTTTGAAAACTCCAGCCCAAGAAAAACAGGGTGTTACTCATGCTAGTTATATGGTAGTCACTTACCACAATTAGATTCTTGGCAATGGAGACGGAAACAAGCTATGTATGAAAACATTGTACAGTAACAATATGTAATGACCATGTGTTATTGTGTGGTACTGGAAGAGTTGCTATCAATTTGATATAGTTGGATTTCAGCTTGGATTTCTGAAGCTGGCTAGACTATGGGCTTTTATGTGAAACATCTTTATGGTGCTTCTGCCAATACATGACTTTGTGTCACTAGACATTGATTTCTCTGGACCAAGAGAATTCCCTCCAGTATCCTTGTTAGTCAAAAAATCAATCATACTAGTCTCATAATCAGACATAATTGAGTTATTACTCCATTTTTGAACTCTCACAGTGCAGAAAAGTGCTATTACCAAATCAAGATACAGCAATGGTTGAAATTTAAGTTACTCTTTTAGTCGGCACTTAGGAGGAGAGAAACAAAGAGCTGCTGCTATAGTTGTGTGATCAGTTTTATTTCCACAGTTTATTTTAACACCTGTTCTTGTGATTGCTTGATTTGCATATATACATAAACTTTGTAGACATCCACACAAGATGACCAAATTTTGCAGCTGACTGGTGATTTAAAGGTCTGCAGTTATTCACGTGCTATACTGAATTTAATTCAGTGAACCTGATGGATAGCACTTCTCCAGGCTGGGTATAAGGTGAAGCCATTGCAAGGTTGCTTAGTATCAGAAGGGACTGTACTTCACTGTGCGGTAGAGATGTGGCTGTAAACTATTTTTTCTTTATTAAAAATACATGAATCCACTGCCCTTGTGAAACAGAGGACAGAGATAAATGCCCTTCTTTTAGAAGGCATAGGACCAGGGTTGGTTAGCGTGAGTGGTTCCCATTTGGTTTGTCATTGACAGGTTCTGCCTCTTCAGCTCTCCTCTGAAAGACAGAGCACCAACAAAGGTCAGTTGGGGTTCAGCAGGAGCTGAGCATCAAACTCCAAAGTCCTCTCACTCTCCAGCTGACTCACTGCTGCCAACTAGTCTCTTCTGAAAAGAGAAGGGAGACAGCGCTGGTCTTCCTTCCAGCATGGTGGGGGGGACTATAAGGGACTGCGGTGACTACTAGTGCAGCAGGCAGGTGTTACAGCTTTAGGCTGCCTTTTTCCCTGCAGAACCTGCTCTGAAATTCAGATGATCAGACTGTCTCACAGCCTGTACTGTAAGAAAGGAAGGAAAATAAGGACCTATTCATTGGATGCCAAGTGGGTAGTTTTCAGTGCTGCTTTCAATGACAAAATACTGCCTGTGAGGCTTTCTTCTGCAAGTGGCACAGAGGAGACCTCTAGATGTGATAATACTGGGATAGAGGGTATGCATTAGTATAGTCTCCTTATACTGTTGAGAATTGGCTTGTTAGGGACCTTTCTTACACTCAGAGGACACAGGGAACATGAAATTTGTCTCTCCTGGTACATAATGTCCCCTTTAACTTAAACTACTTAAATAGCTACCCACAGTCTTAACATCTTCCAAGCCTCATTTTCCCAGGTATAGTTTATTTTTCTGCTTTTTGATCCTGTACCTCAGAACTGAGTGGCCCACTGATCTGCTTCCCCTGCACTCGTCTCTCTACTGCCTACATGCTCTCCCTTTTCCATATAGAAACCTTCCCTTTCCATTGTGAGTTCTCTCCTTATGGAAAATCCTCCTAACTATTTTTGTGGTGCTGACAGGAAATGAATGAACAGTAATGAGGCAGTTAGATGGAGATGACAGTTCAAGTATTTAATTTTAAAGAATGCATATGTGAGTGCTCCTGTTTTAAGATTGCTGAAATTTGATCTTACTCTCCTTGTGTTAACTCCTCCCTTGACCAAAACCCCAAGACAACTCCCCTGCAAACCTGATAAAACCCTGGGACCCTGCCCCTGCAGCCTTCTCCGTCTCTCTCTTCATCTTCCTCTCCCTCTCCGGTCCTGGCGGAAATAAATATGGATTCTTGTGCTTAACAAAACAGAGGCTTGTCTGTCTGTGTCCCTGCTCGCCGCTGTACCTCCCTGGACACAATGAACTCTGTTGCCACATGATGTAACATGCATATATAGAATTCAAATTGAGTGGGCCAAATCCTTATCTGATATTGCACTTTTATATTAAGAGAGTAGCTCTCAATTGTGCCAGAGAACTCTCTCTCTTAATGTGTACTTGTTTTTGGTTTTTTTTTAATGATAGTTGATTTTTCTGGGGATTCTTGCTTTGGAGGGTGAAATATATTATGGATGCTGTTTCAACACATGAATGAAAGTAAAGAAATCTTTTTGGCATTGAATCCAACTATTGCTAGACAGGTGGTTGTATCATTGGAGTATCCTGAGCCCCAAGAACACCTGGCAGCTGTTTCAGTTGGTGTCTGCAGGATGTTCAGCAATATGGTGCTCCTGGGGCACTTCGCAGCACAGCAAGGGGATTATACACTTCTCTCTGGAGAGCACACCAGTAATTCATCATTCAAAAGTTTTAGAAACAAGAGACTGCAATTATTGAAGAGGTATATTTGTCACTGCTCTAAATAACACACCTCTTATTTAGCCAGGCCAGAACAAATTGCCTATAAGAACACATATTTTATTAAGTATTCTTGTTGCAGCAGCATGGCAAGCAACTCTGAAGTAAAACTGCAAAAACATCTTTGGCATCTTCTTGTACTGGAATTCTATGTTTTCTGGGTAAGGCTTAATTTACACCTGATCTGACCTTGGAATAACTTTCAAAAGTGGAGCTATTTTTTAGTTATTCTTTTAACTTTGTGATTTTGTTTTCAATCACTTCCTGTGAGCTACAGGATGGTGAATGAAGCAATGGCAAAATATTAATGAGAACAGTGAGACTGGCCAGCTTCTCTCCGAATTGATATCCTCTCACACATCTGATTTGAAGGCAGCTGAGGAGCCAAAGCAATTTCTCATATAAGCTACTTGACAAGAGGAGTTCTAAGTGGTTATTATATGTCTAGAAGAGGCCCGTGCTTTTGTTTTGTTTTGTTTTTGTTTTTTTACAAAGGTCAGAGTATTTGTAAGTGAGAGGATACTTCCATAGATGGTTAAAGTAATTCCATACTTCTATCTGTGTACTGTGCTTTGAATCTGTGTCTATAAAAGTTTTCATTCATCTGGTTTTGTTGTCAACATGTGAGGAAAATCAGGACAATGTACGACTCAAGTAAACTTTCAAGTTTATGTGCAGGTAAGATTGGTTTTTAGCTGTAAGTAGGACAAGTAACTGCTTGCCGCTGTGGAGACTCTTTGTACAACATAGAATTCTGGTTCAAATATGGTCCAGGTCACTAGTGCTCATTGTTCAATTTTTGAGTTACTAGAAGGCAGGAGGAGATATCACTGCTGGTGCCCTGGCTGACTGTCACCTGAGAGATAGGACCGAATAAATTGAATGTTATGAACTCCTCTGTCATCTACAGAATTGGTCCTATCTCACTGGAGAGACAGAATCATTTTGTCTCATCTCAGTGGAGAGACAGCATTGCAACTGGCTATATTTTACTTAACCAGTGGATGAAAGCGTTTAGTCTGCAGCTGGAGTTGTCAACCAAGCTCAAAAATAACTTCTAAAAATTTAAGCCAATTTGTAGCTATCTGATCCTTTATTTTTATTTGAAGGCAATTATAAGTAGAAAGGACATTTGCCTACTTGGCTGTCACCAGTGCCAGGCTGCAGATACAGTACAGCAAAATATCATAATTTCTAGGAAATTGGATGTTCTCTGTGTCAAGGGTTTATTCTTGGGGCATAAAACCATTCTTGGATCCAGTTCAAGACACTAGGCAGAACAGGTGCTGACCAAAGGACATGAGTCTGTTTTGCCTATGTTGGCTATGGCATCAACTGTACTAGCCTGAGTAATTAAGATTCTTCCACTGAGCTTCGACTTCTGTCACTTCCCATGGCTATGGTGTGCCCTGGAGAGAGATGTTGTGAGAGGTAAGGAGATCTAAAATTTGTAGTAGAATGGGTTGCTGCCAGGCTGCATTTAACAGCTTGAATCTCTGGTATTTTAGTAAGGACATACTCTTTTGTCAGGAAGGGCAGAGAACCAAGACTACAGCTGTGCTGGCTGGACACTGTATGACTGGAGACACAACCTTAGCCTCCCATCTAAGTGTTGCCAGGTGAAGCCATGGGAGAAGGAGGAGAACACTGCAGTTAGGCTGAATGTTACTGCTATAGGTCAGTGAAGTAAAATCTCCCTGTGTTCTTGTAGGAGAAGGGAATACAGGTGACTTTGCCCCTAATAAGTAACAACTGTGTTAATTAACCAATACAGCCTCACCCCTGATGAGTCATACCTATATCCAGTAAAGATAAGTGTGATAAAAGGGAGTGGATTAGCTACTGAGGGGTGGGTCATGGAGGAGGAATCTGGAGGAAGTTGGAATGAGAGGATCATGAAAGAGAAAAAGATGATGGATCCTGGGGAGAGAGAATCCCTGCTGTGAGGTCAGTCTAGGTGTGCAGTTAGAGCCTGTTGTGGGAACCTGCAGTCACAGTCTAGCTGGATAAAAGCCTGCAGTCAGAGTCTGCAAACTAATGCATGCAGTCATAGTTTAGCAGGAAATAACCAGCAGTCAGAATGTGCAAGGGAAACCTACAGCAGGAGCTTGCTGCAGCCAGAGGCAGTGAATGGTTGGAATCAGGATGGCTGAGCTGTAAAGAGGAATAAACTAAGGACCTTTTCATGTTGTGATAAACAAGAAGTCTGTGTCTTGGCTCATTTCTACTCTCTAATAAGAGGGCTGCTGCAACATGTTCTCATTTGAGTAGCCTGTTAGCCACTTCCCTTTAAGAAATTGCACCCAGTTGCTATTTGCTGTTATGCAGTACTGTAGCATCTGGATAAAGACAGCCTTATGTTTGGTTCATTGATCAGTCTGAATAGTGTTTTTGAGATCATTAGGATATGTAAGTGAAATAAATAATGCAAGGGTCATTGGAGCTGATATCCACAGAGGATTTACATGCTGCCAACTTGACTAGTTTTCTGTTCTACTCGCACTTTAAGTACGGCTACAGATAATCAATATTGAAAGAGATTATAAAAGGGCTAACATGGATGGAGAAGGCAGAAAAGTAGTTTTTCTGTGAAAATTACCTAGATGGAAAACTTAGGAAGTTGACCTAACAGTATACCTAAATGTCTCACACCCATCAGTCTGCAGGGAAATTGTTATGTCCCACAGCTCTGCACGGAAAATTTTGACAGAATCAAGGGCTGCTGCCATCATTCTGAAAATGCAGTCTGTGTGATGAGTCTCTCAGAAAACATTAGCGTGTGTAATTCTTGTGTGATGTAGGACCTCCTCAAAGAACTGGAGTTTCATATTGTTCTTGTTGACATGGTTGTATTCAAGCAAACAGGAATATCCAAGAAGGATCTTCTTCAAGCAGATAGGAGATGCTGTGATTACTCAGGGTCCTACAGTCAGGCATCCTTCATTTACTTGCTATACATCTTTAAATTACAAATTTATGAATACTTGAGATTTCCAAATATTTGCATGTATGCAATATAGAAGCCAGGTATTAGAGAGCATGTAGAAGAAAATAGCCGTTTTTCCCTGGAACAAAAAGATTATTAGAAAATCCTACTCTAAGGAAATACCTTGAATGAGAAAATACCAAATTATTTTAAGCAAGTTCAAATCAGGATAAATATCCAAGGTCCTTTTTTTTTTTTTTTTTTTGTTCAGCTGAGTTTTCTGTGAAGTTTTTGCATTATGGAAGATTTCTTGCAATTTCAGTTGAAGTCTGTGAGGTAGGATGAAGGCGAAATATTACAGGGAAAAAAATACCACATAAAAGGCTAAGAGAACTGGAATTGTTCAGCCTGTAAAAGGAGGTTTCTGGTGACATAATTGAAACCTTCCAGTACCTGAAACGTTGCCTACAAGAAAGATGGAAAGGTACTGTTTACAAGAGCATGTAGTGATGGAGCAAGGGGGAATGGTTTTAAACAGAGAGTAGGTTTAGATTAGATATTAGGAATAAAATCTTTACTGTGAGGATGGTGAGGTACTGGAACAGGCTTCCTAAAAAAGAGATGGATGTCCCATCCCTGGAAGTGTTCAAGGCCAGATTGGATGGAGCTCTGAGCAACCTGGTCTAGTGAAAGACGTCCCTGCCCACAGTGGGGAGCTGCAACTAGGTGATGTTTAAGGTCCCTTGCAACCAAGGCAATTCTATAATTCTCTGATTCTATGATAGAAAATGCAATGCTTTAATACAATAGAAAATACTCCAAATTTATTCTGTTGTATGTTCTTCATCCTTTTGTAGAGTTTTTCTCAATTTAAAATAAGGTTGGCTAAGCCACTGAGGACTGTTTTGCTCTTTGTGTAGACACCATTAATGGTATAAACAGCATTTCCACAGAATTACAGAATATTCTGAGTTGAAAGGGACCCACAAGGATCACTGAGTCCAAGTGCTAAGCAAATCACCCATATGTGGATTGAACCCATGACCTTGGCATTTTTAGCACCATGCTCTGAATATGCATGCAGTGCTGTACAGAAAATTCTCAGGGAGTGTAAACTCCAGAGAAAGAAGAGAAGTTACCTCAGAGACTAAGATCCTACAGGATATGGAGATATCTAGGAGTTATTGTCAGAGCAGGTGGTATATCAGAAGTATGTAGGCAGTGGCTTTTACATCTTTGTCTTTTTTACTTCATTATTTATTTTCTACCAATGGGAAGCTGATATTTCTCCTTTGGCTTAATTTTTTTCAGTAACTGTCATATGGACTTATGATTTTATTTTTCATATTATCATAAGCTGTGAACTTATGAAGGGAACATGTGCTAATGCTATTTCTGAGAGTCACAAGTCAGAACTATTCAGATACATTTCAAGAAACTATGCCATTTCTCATGATATCTTTAGACTAATTTAGTAGGCAAAAGCAACAAAATGAAATGGAGAAAGAGATCCAAGTTCAGTTGCCATTTTATTTACCATCATGTACCCTTGAATACAGAATATTATTTAATTTATGATTCTAATTTGATAATTTTTGTGACTGCAGCAACAGCACTGTGGTATGTTGGCATGATGTGTTGTAAGGAATCTAGCTGTACCTCCAGGCTAAAATTCAATGGGTTTGAAACAATAGCAGAGAAGCACTTAAGAATGCGCCTTATTGCTAAATATTTGTTACTCTTATGTACTTTGCATACAATCCAATGAAAAAGAAAAGGCTTTTAGGCAATTTGTTATATATGAATTTTAACAGAGCTTTCACTGGCAGACATGTGGAATGGCCTTCTGGCATGATGATAGGTAGCACTTTCCTCTACCTTATGCAGAACCTGTCTGAATTTGCCTCTACAAAGCATTGACTTATTTCTGGTGCGCAATCTGACTCATGGCAGGAAGCAGGAAACCGTAATTTATTTTAAAAATGTAAATATTTCATGTTTCATTGTTGCATAATAAAGGCTGCTTGAGGGTTCCACTGATCATAATAAGCCTCCAAGTGTCATTTTTTGCCATCACAATAGCAGTTCTTCCTCAGATCTAGGGCTGTGAGAAGCTGACAGAGCTGGGGATGAATCTGGGTCAAGAATGGTCTTGAAAGGATTTTCTTCTCAGCTCAGTACTCCTGCAGTTGCAGTAATGATACTTGATCCCTCCTCCTTGATCTACCCATTTATGAGTATACTAGGAGTGCAGAACGGGTCAGAACTGAAATTGAAAAAGAACAACCAAGTTGACTTTCAGGTGACCAGTTTCACAGTGTCAGAATAAAAATAGATCAGGAAACTTTGTTTTCAGTTTTAACATGGAAAATTCAAAATGCACTTGGCTGAGTCTTTGGTCTAGGGCTTTTCTGCGAATGTTGTTGGGCATAAAATATTTACTGCTGAGAATGACTCAAATTCATTTCTTCAACCTGAAAAAAATATTCCACCTGTGTGGCAGACTGTTGACTTCCTCCTGGGCATGAAAAATTAACTTTGTCCAATTCTCCCCTTAGCTCTTGATGTGATACAAAGTAATGTTTTATCTAATCTCTACTACTAGGTTGTGGGGTTTTTTTGTGTGGTGGGTTTTTTTTTGTTTTGTTTGGTTTTTTTTTTTTTGGTCTATTTGAAATATGCATAGAAAATTCAGAAAAGCATAGAATGAGAACCCTCAGTAGGCACAAGCAGGTGTGTGAAGTGTCAGCCCTCTTGCCTAGCTCAGAACTGCTGATCCATAGGTAGAGCTAGCTCCCTTGGTATTTGTTTAGCCTAATGATTTGCTTCAAGCTTTCAGCTTTAGACATCAGCATGACAATAAATGACATTTCCTGGAGATTTTTAGCTTTGGAATACATGGAAATAAATAAATGTATACTGTGTGACGAAAAGATAAAGGATACAGTTGTGCTTGCTTTTTGCCAAAATTTTCTGAAAAAGTTCTACCCTCTGCTGGTTTTGGCTGGGTAGAATTTATTGTCTTCACAGTATGGGTCTGTTTTGTATTATTCCAAGTGCAAGTTTGATAATAGAGAGATGTTGTTGTTGCTGGGCAAGGCTTACACAGAGCCAAGGCCTTTTCTGCTTTCTGTACTGCCACACTGGTGAGGAAATTGGGGGTGCAGGGGAGGTTGGGAGGAGGCACAGCCAGGACAGGTGACCCCAAGTGCCCAGAGGGATACTCCAGGCCATGTGACATCCTGCTCAGTACAGAAAGTGGGGGGAAGCAGCAGGAGGGGAGGGATGTTTGGAGTGACAGTGTTTGTCTGAGTCATTGCTACACGTGATGGGGCCCTGATCTCCTGGAGATGGCTGAACACCTGTCTGCCATGGGAAGCAGGGAATCTATTCCGTGTTTTGCTTTGTTTGTGGGTGTGGCTTTTGTTTTACCTACTTAAACTGTCTTTATCTCAACCGATGAGTTCTCCAGCTTTTACCCTTCGGATTCTGTCCCCAAATCACTCTGGTGAGGGAGTGAGTGAGCAGCTGCTTGAGACTTGGATGCTGGCTGTGGGTAAACCATGAGAACCTCTCTCCACAATCATCTAGTAATTCTAGTGACTCATAAAGTTTAATGTACGTGGTAAACCAGCTTAACTTGCCACAGACTCTGCCAAGACTAAAAACATCTTTGTCCCAACCACGGTTCATAAAGATAAAAATGAGAGAATGTCATCTTGCACACAGAAGTGTTTCTTCAGTAGCAGGTTATTTTCTGTGAGGTTGAGAACTCCTAGGCAACTAAATGTTAACAAGAGAGTGTACAGCATCTGGCATATAGGAGTAAATGCAGGGAATAAAGTCAGCCTTGTCAGGCTACAGCTCAGTGGTGTCCCTACAATGACTGTAAATATTAAAACAGCTAACAATAGCAGCATCTCCTTCTTATCATAAAAATAAATGAACTAAGGAAAAAAAATCTAGGGGAAAAATTTAGAAATACTGTATAAAGATAATTTTTATTATTACTGAAAGTACTTTTAACCTAACCAAAACATGTTTCATATCAAGTGACAAAGTTGGTCCAGTAACTGTTACACTCATGTTTTTTAGACACTACATGGGGTCCCTAGGTACAACAGGCTGCAAATTTACAGCCATGAAAAGGCAGATCAGTGAAACTGAATGCAGGTCGTAAGTCTCATTTATTTTTCATTCTTTATGCTGGATTTTTTTATGCATGTGGCTCCATTTGCCTCTGCAGCAGTAAAATGAAAATTCTCAAATTAATGGCTGACACTTGTTTTTGCTTAAGATTTCTCGGTCTTGTACATGAGTAATAATGAGTTTTTAATGCTGTAGAGAAAAATTTTGATGCAGATAAATTGATGCCCTTCAGGGAAAGTTTTAGTGGTCTTTAGCAGTGAGCTATTAGTCATGCTTGGTAATCACAGGTGCACTCTAAGGTTTATAGAACCACATTTTGATTTTGTAAAGCTCAGGCTTTTTACTAGCATACCCTTTTCATTTTTGATTTAAAGAAAATAAGTGCTTACTACCACACTCTTGTGCTATAGAAAGCTTAGCAGTATAAACGCCTTCTGCTTCCCCATCTGACTGGATGAATCTGCTGTGCCTCAAGTGCATTGGAAACCCTCCCTATGGGTTTAGAGAAAAGAGGGATTTGGTGTCTTTGTTATGCATATAAAGGGAAGAAGCAATTGTTTTGTGTTGCCAAAACACAAGGCACTACAGGGATGTGCATTTTTTTATTTAAGTGTGTTTTGATTACTCTAGTCCCTAAATTCCTCTTCTTAAAAATGTAAAGTCAACATAAATATTGCTGAGATAAAGAAAAACCCTTAATGCTAGAGGCTTACAAGGCCGGACTCTGCATGATTATCAGTGTTATCAGTTAATAGCTGTACAGACTTGCTTTGACTGGGGTTCAGTTCATGCCAGTCTTTTCTTTGAAAAGCCCTTTGTGATATAGAAGTCATGAGACTTGTAACTGCCCCAGAAAAAACTCCACCAGTGGCCTGGCTGCACACTCTTAGGTTGGACTACAGATTCTTGGTCTTTTGCCCCAAGCCCTTCATAGACCTCATTTTCTGGATCCAACTATGGATGTGGAAGAAGGTACTGACTCATCTGTGCTCCATTGCTCTAGTTTTTCTGCTGATGTTTCTAAGGTCAGGTAACATTGTAAAGAGTGCACTCAAGGGCCTCCTTATCCTTACTGTGACTCTACAGCATGAAGGTCTCTAGATCAGAGCAGGCTGGGGCAAGGAATGAGAGGAAGGTCCTCTGTTTGTGATCCAGAAGGGTTTATTCTCCTGAACAGCCAGTGACAGACAGACCCCGAGCACGGGGCACTGCGGGTTATGAACGGAGAGGATTCAAGGGGCAGGCAACAACTTCAGACCAATAGGGAGATGGTTGGGGGGAGAACAAGGGAGAGTTTCATACTTCAGGAACTAATAGGAAACCAGTGGAAAAAAACCAAATTGTACGGACAAATGGTGCATCCTGGGTTAGAGAAATCCCTGAAACAGGTTTTGACAGGGATTGGACTGGTGAAAGATTGACTTAGAACATTCAGGAAAAGGGGCTGAGGTAGGTATAACTGACAGCTCATGGGGGATAAAACAACTTTTCGGACAAAACCGTCAACTCGGACAAAAAAAGGGGATTCAGAACAGTCCAGTAACCATAAAAGTCAAACTACAACATCACTGGAAAAAGAGCCCAGTGTAGGATGTGGACAGGATGCTGCACTGGTGTACACAACTGATTGCCCATAGCCCCATCAGGTGTAAATCAAGATTCCTTCTCTTCAAATTCTCTTAGCCTAAGGAGACATGATCCATTTTGGAGCTTAATGTCAGTCTATCAAGTAATCTATCAAACTTCCTTTAGAGTAGGTGCTAAAAGTGCTCTCTAATCCAGTATATGTGGGTCAGCTAAATCCATGCAGGTCAACTCAAACCAGGCCCAAAATGACATAAGCGATTTTGTGTGAACAAATTAAGAAGTATTGAAAGGCTCAGCTGACAGCTCTGTAGATGTTTTTGACTCTCAGTAAAAGGTGGAGCAAAGCATGGTAACCACTCCCTTCTACAGTGGCATATCTAGATCTAGCAGAAAGTGGCTGTGACCTTCAGTTCCTTCTTTTTCAGAGAAGAAATTTATTTTCTTTTGAATTCTGAGGCTTAGAAATGAACGGCATTGTTCTCAATTCAGTCAAGTGTTTTATTTACAGTAACTGGACAATTACTTTAAGTTCCTGAGCAATGTTGGGCAAAGACCCTCTTTGCTTTCTTCCTTTTAGCTGGAGTGGAGCAAACACTGGGAGTATTTATGGGGCATTTTGATTCAGATCTCTTCTCAGTAATCCCAAAGCTTAACAGAGAGATCCCACTTATTAATTCTGCCATGAAGCAAAAACAGGTAAGCAGCAATGTCAGAGCTCATTTTACTCTCCATAGTTTGTCACTGAAAAACACAGCGTACCTGAATTATTCACAATGCAGTGTACCAGCAAGTGTCAAGATCGGTAACCATCAGCCAAGCAAGGAATCTCAGCTGGTAGTGGTGGTTTTGCACTCTCCGGAGAGCCTGAATTTGGGAAATTAGGTGTTCTTGCTATTTCATGCTCAGAACAATTCAATAAAAAACACAAACACTTGACTGGCCATCTATGTGTTTTCAAATTCACCCATTTATCACATTTTTAAAGTCAAAAGGGTTTTCTTATCTTTTCTAAGATTGTTTTTATTTCAAGTCTACCCTTGTAAATGCAAAATAATTTCACTGATAGTATTATAATCTTTTCAGCTTTATATAGATTCAACAAAATTTAAGTTCTGGTCCCAGTATTCTCATCTACTATGGATATTTATAAAAAAAATAAAGTTAGTGCTAAGGACCACAGCCTTCAATGATCGTCAAGATTTGGTGCACTGCTGTAATAGCAGGTGCCTATAAAGCAGTCTAAGTTAATTCAGCTGTAGATTTTATTTCTATGGTAGAGTGTCTTGAGGTTTGTCAGGAAACTATAAGATGATGGATAATTTAGATAAGTGACATTCTTGAAAAAGCATTTTCCCTTTGATTGAATAAAAATGACTTGTTAAAAATAGTTTGAGATCAGCGTATATTAATCTAGAAAAGTAGAAAAAAGAAATCCTACCAAAATTCTGATTATGTGCAGCAGCCAGTCTTTCTTTGTCTGTGGATGTTTCCATTAGGCTGAGAGAGGGAATCGATATTTGTAAATGTTGTGTTTCTTAGATGAGTCATGAGCAGGTTGAACAGCTGCTTCTATGGAACCAAGAGATCTCATTAGTAAGTAAAGAGTATGTAGCATCTGTATTTGGGTGGTGAGATTGGAACTACCAGGTAATCTCATTTTTCTGTTGTGATCCAGAGGTTTAGGTTTATTTAATTCCCAAATGATCCCTTTTTCCTTAGGCTGATGATGTGATTCCTGCTGTACAAATAAGTATTGTCTGATGTGTCTGTGGGGATTCAGTTTTGTGCACTGTCTCTGCAAAGAGCATGTGAGCTTTGTCTGTGTCCTTTTTCAAGTAGAGTAAGGAAACCACCAAGGGTGTTCTTTACTATGGTGATTGACCTTAGTAATACTGGGCCTGTCAGTATATCTTTCTTCTTGGTTTTGGTTCTGGTCTCTTTGGAATACAGAGAGGAAGACATGGGAGGGAAGAATGAGAAGATTTCTTTCAAAAATAACAAAGTCCAAACCAAACAGAGACACCCTTCATAAGGTGTCTCATATTTCTCCTACGAGGACAGGAAAAAGAGAGAAATCAATAGCTGTAGTTTCTAAAAAAAATATATATGGAGTGATTCTTTGACTTTGGCAGGGTGATAAAAGGTGATAGATAGCAATGGAGTAAAATGGGGAGCTTTCATATCCCTTCAACATGCTGGTGAGGGGAACTGAATATTATGCTTGAGAGCTTTTTCCTATTGCTTGTTAGCCAATTCTTATTTTACCTGACACCGTATTGCTATCTCCATTTTCTTTAATGTTTAATGAAGAAATTTAAATAGATATGATATTAAGAAAAAAATTCTTTATCCATTAATCAAGCTTTGCTGTTTGTAACTTGTGGTATTATATTCCTTCTGACATTTTTCAGTCATTCATGTACAGTTTCTGGAAGAACAGTACATCAAATAGGGTAAATCCAGTTGAATTCTTCTCCACTCAACCACAAGGCAGTGCTCCTATTTTTCTTACTCCTGTCCTGCGATTCTTTACAGTCTTTCAAGGCTTTTTTTTCTGTCTAGAGGACTGAAATACTAGAATTCCATATTTCCCATTTCAGGTCATGTTCGGCTAGAAGAGGAGACTTCAAAAAATGTGAAGTATTTTGATGATACTGGTATACATCATGTTTGCAGCCTCTGTCATTAGAGCCTACCTGCACAGTGAATATCATGTCAAAAATTGTAGGAGGTAATTTAGAAAACAGAACGCTGTCTGAATTGATGGGAATGGAACAAAGAAGATAAGAACTGAGGTGAAAAAATGTCAGACACAGGCAATGAGGAAGCTGCTTTAACTGAAGAGAGAATTCAGGTTACATAGCTTAGAAGTGATGAGAAGCTTTATAGTTTGATTTACTGTGCCTGAGCGCAAAGGAATTGGTCTATTTCTGAGTTAATGAGTAAGGAAGTCTGCAACTTACTGGACAGCTGAAAATATAGTAGCTATTGCTGCTGATAAGGAAATAAACTTTTATTAGGACTGTAAATTTCAGTTTGCTCTTTTATTGAAGCTTTTCCGTATTATGTGAAGAAAAGCTGAAGAGCCTATGGAAATAGCCTGGAACTGCCTCAGATGTTAAGGTCATTTGGATGTTGGTACAAGGGTAGAAGGGGAGTATTTGGCGCAATGAACACAAAGTTAGTAAAAAAAATGGTTGTACTGCATTGAGTTGAAGAGGTTAGAGTCACATCTGACATCTCAGTAAGAGTGTGTGTGGAAGGTGTGATCCAAACCCTTTACCAACCCATAGGCGTGTAATGCAGTGGGATAGGGAAAGAGATACTCTGAAGTTTCTGGGCATGGACAGCTGCAGTCAGGATGCAGGTCTGTCATCTAGATTGTTCCAACTTGTACCGAGAACCGGATATTTTTTTCTTTCCCTTATTGATTCTGTGCTTCTCAGAGGTTAAAAAAAAAAAAAGGAAAAAAAAAGACTGATTTGCCAAATCACTTTTTTTACTCTCTGATGACCTTGACAAGATAGAGACTGAGTTTTGTCATCCATAATCAGGCTAGCAATCACTTTTAAAATAGTTTCTCTGAATTTGATTGGAAGTAATCACAAAGTAAAATGCTTCACAATGAAAGTAAAGGGTACAGGAATCAAATCTTCAGGATGTTGTCAGAAAATAGAACAAGATTAGAAAATAAAACAACTGGTGTGCATGTATTTTAAAGCATAATGTTCTGTAGGGGAAAAAAGGAATTTTCACGCTGCTTATCTGCCAATTCTTTTCTTATTGCCAATAAGTGCAGTAAAGTAGGTGTTTTGTTTTTTTCTAAACATTTTTCTTTCAGGGCTCACCTTTTTCCAAACTGTCTCCAGTTTTAGAATAGCTACTGTGTAATACAAAAAACCCATGAATTTTTGTTTGATCATCTGCTTTAGCATGCAGCTTGGTGTAAAGTAAGCATGACTCTAAAAGTTTAATTTTTCATAAGAAATATTTATGTGTTTTCTTGAAATTTTTCTGTCTGGAATAGAAGGACATCTTTCATACAAAAACCCCAAGCACTTCAATTAAAGACTCTAGATTCCTTAAGTCAGCTCAAGGAACAAGAACAGGATGAAGTAATGGATAATAAGGAGGGGAGGCAAAATGTGGTTATCCCCCAGTAAATTAGTGATTCTTTTGCCATGACAGTTTACAATAGTGAAAGTGTCTAATGCATCACCCTTGCTGTAAGCAGAAGTGAGGACTAAATTCAATGCAAGTGTCTACAAGAAAGTACAAGGTGCTGAATGCTTTGTAAGTGGCTCTTAAGTTTAGTGCTGGAATATGACTCTCTTCAGTGTAATGAGAATTTAAGTGCTTTTTGTCTTAGAGCTGTTAATGAAAGATGTTGTCCTCTGCCTATAATGGATATAATACTTCACATAAAGTAATGAGGCATGATGCTAAGAGGGTTTCTGCTATTAGAAATCATTGTCACTAGAGTTCAGGCACTTGTCTCCTGCAGTTCTGCTGATATTTAATGTCAGTACTTGTCAGCTGTGTGCTTTATGGGCTCAATATAGAGTGCAGTACATGTTAGTTCTAATGTACAGATGAAGTATCGTACCTACTAACATAGCAGCATTTTGGAGAAGATAGAAGGGGTTTGGACTGAGTTCAAATAAAGATTAAAACCAAATAAAATGTATTGGTTTCAATTTAAGAACATAGAATAGACTTAGCTAAGACTAAAAATAAAAAAAAAGGTAGAATGTGAGGCTTATCGCATTAATTCCTTGGAACTTGCAGTTTCTCACTTCCTGTTCTGTACTGTGCAGAGAGATCAGGGTCCATATGTGATTCCTCAGAAAAAAAATTAGATGGTACTGCATATCTTATACAGAGCTGGGAGATGAAAAGCATTCAAGACAACAGTATGTCTGACATACTGTATTATGGGCAAACTAATTTTTTATGCTGCTCCAAAACTCTTTGTTCCAGAATCAAAATAACAGATCAAAGAAATCAGTTGTTTACTAACGGCTTTAGAAGGTCTTTATTCTTCAATAGAATGGAACTGGTGGTTGTGGGTGAGCTAGAGAATATATTCACATGTATTCCTGAGGTGCTACATTTTTTTCTTTAATGAGTGATCATAAACGTCTCTTTCATGTGTCATGTCTAAAAATCTGCTCTTACCACTAAAATCTAGTGTGTGGCTTAGCAAATTCAGCTGTGTTCTGTTGGTTTTAAAAACAGCATCTCCTCCATCTCTGGGGGAAAATTATGGTGCTAGTGGTAGTGATGGCTGTCAGACGTAGTGGTCTGCACTAAGCTATCCTTTCCATACACTGTAATGCTGCCCAGAGTCCCTCTGATAATTTAGGCTGTAGCCCTCTGAGGTATGTATGGCTCTGATTTGACTTGGTGTGAGGTTTGGCAGCTGTACCATGAAGGAGGGGTCTACTGAACTAGTATTCCTTATCTGAGACATTTGAGGATCTCTCCATATATATTCCAGTTTGCTCCTCTGCTCCATGAATCAGAGCCCCCAAAGGCTTTCAGCAGGATAATATTGTTAAAAACTGCAAGTACCCTTGATAGTGTCACCTTGATACAATGTCAGCTGATGAGAAAGATCTACCTGTCTCTACATTACAAAGCATTTGCACATAAACAAAGTAATAAATGCTAGAATCATATGAAGCATGAATGTTTAACCAGTAATGAAGAAAATGCTTTTAGATCATTGCTGTTCATGTAGATTTTTGATTTTGTAAGCAAGAGGTTAGAGGAGCAACTTTAGGAGCAGGAGTGCGTACTGAAAAAGTTTTTCAAAGGTGTCCAAAACTCACAACAGGCAGAAAAATATAACTTAAAAAAAAAATGTTTTCCTCCACTTCTGAATCTAAGTTGAATATTTCTGGACTTATCAGCAAAATTCAAAGGTGAATTAATTCTATTAATTATGTCTAGCTTTATAACAATAAATCAGTGAGTTTGAATAGAAAAATTCTTTGTATAGGAGCATTTTGATTTATGATGCCTTATACACGAAGATGATTTTCTCAGACGCAGGTTTCCACTCTGCCTAATATACAACTTTCCCATTTCCCATGTTTAAGAGACATGGCTGAAATAAGATTAAATATTCCCTCTTATACTCATGGTAGTTTTCTCATTCTGTGTTACATGTAGTAGTGCAGGAGGAGAGAGTCAAGAAACAAATAAGAATCCAGTCTTTCCAACAGGATTTTGCTTTGTGATGAACTGCATTGCTTTTCAGTGCTTCAGTTTCTCCAGCTGCAGAATTGCTCTTCCTTTGTTTAGCAAGCTGACATAATGGCATAAACTTGGCTCATAAAGGTTAAATGTAGCTTGTAAGTAGAAGTTGTGCTGTTCTGTAGCAGGGAAATCATGAAGGGCATGCTTGGAAGGGATGGTCGCATTAATGATTTGCCATCCTTAGATTGCTTTACAGTGGTTTGGTTTCTTGTATTATCTGTCCATCTGTATGGAACTTGAATAAACTTGGTAGAAAGGAAGAAGCAGCAGGACCTGACCCAGCAGCTGAGTTTAGCAGGCGGTGCCTGGGTGTGCAGCCATACCTCGTAGCAGGCAGGGGCTGTGAGCTGCTGCAGAGCAGAGCTGGGGACAAACATGGGCTGGGACTGCTCCACTGTTTGCCAGTGTGAAGACCTGGAATTTGTTTCTGCCCGTGTTTCCTGCTGCAGTTAAATAGAAGTGCCTCTCAGGGACTTGGGTAATTGTGCAGGTGCCATCTCAAAGGATGGTGACAGAATTACTGAAGAGAATCAAGAAGCATAACCTGACGGATAGGTCCTCCATGGAAATACATATCTTTTTTCTTTTTTTGGTAAGAGCTGAACACACAGAGACTGTTGTGAGTGAAATTTTGCAAGAGTGAAGGTGCAAAGTAGAGGGAGCACACAGGAATATTTGTTTTAAGCGCTATTGTCCTGGCAAAAAGTGTTTATGGTATAGGAGACTGGACTGAAATGGCTATTTGTGGCACTACTTGTAATTGACTTTTTAAGAAACATTTTTCAACCTGCTGGCAAGCATTTGAAAAACTCTCAATCTAGGGGGAAAAGAGATTTCTGTGGGTGGCTTTTCTCTTTATATTGTGTAATGTACAAACCATTTGTTTTCTGAACAGAAGTTTGTAATTAAAACAGATTTAAAAATGTCTGGGAGATTTTTATGAGGAAAGAAGTGTGTATGGATGGGTTGGTTTTCCAAACATGAGGTTTTTTGTAGGTTCTTTATAATAGCTCAATTTCCCTTTAAGGTTTACATTGCAGTGTACACAATTATTTATGAGATACTGAAGTACGGTAAATAGAACATTCTGACATTTAAATGTACCTCTAAACCCACCCAAAGAAACTTTAGGATGTATTACATGCCTGTTTTATATTAACCCTGACCTTTATTATGAAACTCAGAATAACTAGAAATACAAAAGAAGTTATGCTTGTGGTATGTAGGTAAAATATCAGAAGCATGTTTAATGTGATGGCCAGACATGATACATCTTGTTCTACCTTTTATGCAGTTATCCTCTATGTAATCATTGTAAGTGCTAAATTTGATCTTCCTCAACCCTGGAGGAAGAAACAGATTCATAAAATAGGAATCTATCACCAGGGTCAGTGAATTAATCCAGTTCTCACACAAATCTGTAAGAGATACTTAGTCTATAAAAGTCTAGGGAGTAAATCTGCCTCAAGCCCACACACTTCACAGCAGTCCACATAAGCTCTACATCCAGAGGGGACCAAAAGCTGTAACCCTGATGTGTGTCCCATTCCTGAGTTGTTCTGCAGTGTTAGAGAAACTTGAACAATACCACCCATGGTTACAGTTCCTTCCTCATAATTTAAAAGAAGGCTGACGGCATGATTTTTATGCCCTTTTTATGAGAACTATTAAAAATGTTCAAATTTCTTCCTAAGATCCCTTTAAAATGTTTAAAAATGTCTTTAATGAGTTCTTTTTGTTCCCACAACAATGCTTTTGGGATGAGTTGTCTGCAATACATTCCCTTACACCTTTCCTGTGTCTTTAGGGGTTAGAATACCTTTCAGCTGGCCTTTTCCCACACCTCTTTGGTCTAGCTTAGCCGGTTTCATACACTTGGTGTGAGCTTTACATTTGCTGCATAGTTCCCATGGCCTCTCTCCTTCCTCATCTTTGACACTGTTTAACAAATGGTTCTGTGCTCTGTTGCCTGGCTACCTCAGCAACCTGTACAAGGTCATGGGAAAGGAAGAGAAGCGTCATGCTGCATGCCAGCAGCTATGGGTGGATGTTTTCTGCCTGGTGTCCCTTGGGAAAGTGCACTCTCTCTTCCTGTGTAGTGTTTTGGGCTCCCCAGTACTCCAGAGACAGATTTATTTCAGATGCAGTACCCAGGGTGTGAAGGGACAAGCCCGGACAAAAGTAGATGTAAACATCTACCGAGCCATACTAACCAGCATATTTGGGGTGTTTTTTGGTGACTTTGGATCCTTACTCTGCAGCTGAGGGAAGTGTCTTATGTACCTGTGAAGCTGTGCAGTCTGGAAAGCTGTGTCATGGGACTACCTTTTGTGAACAGCTGTTGCTCTGATACCTGTTGCTCTGATTTTACCACATCTTGGGTTGGCTCTTATTTCTTTAGGGCGTACCTGGTGTTTGGACACAATGGGGATTTTTTTTTAAAGCGGACTATTTTTTGGTGAGCTTGTGCGTGTGTATGAATGTGCTGCATGTGTGTGTTCATTCTGTAATTTACCAGAGGACAAGACTTTGGAAAGGGTCAGAAATATTTTTGTTCTTTTAGAAGACAAAATGTCATAGAAAGTTCAGCACTGGAAGAATACATTTCCTTCATCAGACTTATTTCATGGTGTCTACATGGTCACTTCTAGGGTCTGCATTAATTGGTGGATATTGCTCTGTGCATTTTAATATAAGGGTGAAAGTTTTGCTCGGTGAGACTTGTAGAAATAAAAAAACCTAATAATACTAAATAAAAAAGCCTCAACTTTCGGCAACCTTGTAACATACCAAGCCAACTGAATGAACAAATGTACATAGAATAAACAGGCAGAATTAATGCCAAGAAATGTGCTGGCATTCAGACCAAAGGAAAATACAGTTCAAACACAGAATATTGCTGAAGCTCTTGGAACTTACTTCAGAAATCCAAAGCCAAAAAAAATATATACCTAAAAGGTAAAAAACAAGCTTAATACATCAGATATTTTTGAAGGAAGGGCACTCTACTTTGACGCTAATATTAAACATGTGGCACACTTTGTATTTACAGAGTATTTGCACGTTGAACAGTGATCAGGGACTCTCCTCTCTCCTTTGTTGCAGTTAGCTTTCCTAGTCATGTGTTCATGCACTGACACCATTGCTTTTGGCTTTTATGTACCAAGAATGGCCAGTAGTGAGAGAAAAATACTTCTTCAAATAGTCTTGGTGTATTTTCTTTTTTTTTTTTT
>WBMY01010446.1:135763-177348 GCA_013397315.1 Donacobius atricapilla | reverse complement strand
TTTTTTTTTTTTTTCTTGTGTTTGTTTCTTCATTTCAGGACAGAATGTTTTAGCATCTCCTGTTACTTGAATACACAGCATCATCTCCCTTTGGGATTCCTAATCTTAGTATATCTGACAACATATTCAGATTCAGTATTTTGGTCTCACTGGCACACCCTAATAAACATGGAAGCCAAACTGTTCCTGAGAGGGAGGTATTTCTGGAACCCTAAAGAACTAGTGTTATTGTAGTGGGATTTACTCACTGCTATCTCTGCAGCTTCTTATGTGAGCTTGGATGATTTCTTCAGACTTTTTGCCCTTCACGTTCTTTATACAATTAGCATGCCCAATTTGTCTGTTGGGAGGTAGGTGAGCAAATGCCAGAGCTATTGCTGAGAATCTTCTGGCATTAACTGATACCCAAAATGTGACAAAACCATTTTTTTCTTGATTTTTCCAACATTGTGTCCTTAACTTGTAGAATATTCCAGGATTCTCTCCATACAAATAATTGAGTGGATTTCAAGCTTCAATGAGATCCCTGGAGATTATTCTAATAAAGGAAAAAAGACCTATTAATATCTCGCAGAGAAAACAGAGACTTTCCCTTCATGTTTGTTTTTGATGTGATCCATCCATCAAACTTTGCCATGCCCACACCTAAAATGTGACATCCACACCCCTAAGATCCTGCTCTGTCTGCCACTATCCCAGGGCAGTTAGTTGAAGTTGTGTCTCAGACTCTTGGTGCAGCAGGAACAAGGTCTGTCAGCATAGGGAGAGGAGCCCTTGGAGGCAGCTCTTTTGTCTAGTGATCCTCTCTCATCTCTGTATTTTTTATTTCATCTCATCCCCAGGGAAAAGGTTCTTTCACAAGCGAAAACAGAGAAGAAGGCACCTTAGTTGTCAACCCTTAACACATACATGAAGAGGACATTTGTTGGTGTGAAATACAGCAGGCATTATAAAACACTGAACAAATCTACATGAGACAGGCATACAGAAGTTTCCTCTAGTTCTAAATTCCTTAGTTTTTGCTCTGTGTTCTTGGCTTGTCTTTTTTCAGGGCAACACAATGGTATTTTTTACTTATTTTAATATAATATTTATATTTTCAGATCTTGATTTAGAGGAATTGGTATTGATGACTTCATTTAATTAGAATAGGACTCAGTAATAGCTCAGTAAAAATTAAATCACAAGCCATTCATTATTCCTTGGGAAATATTAAGATTTATTAGAATGCCTCCAGAATCAAGTATTTTAAAACTGGTACTTTTTAGATTTAAAATGGGAAACATGGGTTTGTTTAATTTAGGTTGTGTTACGCTGAGTAGATTTTTTACTTGAATTAAACTGTCTTAATTTGGAACTATATTTCCACTGTATACCATTGCACATTCCTTGATAAATGTACTCTTAAAGAAATCCTTAATTCTTTATTGGTATCCAATGAATCCTAAGGGACATGAATTTTGTTTCCAAAATTGTTGCAAAAAAGGAAGCAAATGGAAGCTGAAGCTGATTTTTATTACCAAATTTCATTATAAGTATGGAATGATGACATTTCATTCTTTGGCATAAAGTACCTAATTCCTGCTGTAATGATGGGAGTTGTGATAATCCGTTTTCATTAGGAATATCTGAAAAGATGAATTTCTTCTCACAGAAATATTGCAAAGTTGACAAGCTGAGAGTCCTTAGCTAGATTGGCTACTGCTTGAGTGCTACTCACTGGCACGCTTTCATAGCCCTTGGTTTTGACTGTTTCTGGAGCCATAACTGTCTTTGTGGTATTGAAAGTTGATGTCAGTTTTTAAAGTGTATTTGCAAAACTTTCCTCAAACTTAAAAGTTCCATTTAGTTTTTAAAACTAGAGATACTGAGTTAGTGGCATAACTTTTTTTTTTTCTTTCTCTCTGTTGTCCTTGCCTTTTGTTAGTGGAAGCAAACCACTGGTGGATTTATATTTTGATTACACTTTTTTCTTTCTCAATGCCATTTCAAGACTTCTACTTCCAAAAAGCTGTACTGTCTGATAGGAGTAGAGAAAAGTGATAAGAAAGCAATGAAAGGAAGTCTGTAGGCTATTTAGTATGTTGCATCCAATTGCAGGAAAAATGTGAGAAGGGGAGGGACAATAAAAGTAATGAAAATCTTTTGAAGCACATTTTGTTAGGTTTTGGGGACAAGCTTGACAGGAAATTTTATCTTTTGGAGATAGGAAAATTACTGGGGAGTTTTTAACAAAAATACTTGTCTCTTTCTCCTTCCTCTCCACATTATGTTTTAGCACTTTCAGAAACTCAAGAAAAGAGAGCACAGAACCCCAAAGGCCTTGTTTCTAGTCTTGCTTAATACAGAGGAATTGCTGGATGGTTTGAAAAAGCTAGCTCTTCTGTTAGATCAGTCAATCTCCTTGGCAGGGGAGATCATATATGAAATTTTAGCCACTGGGGAGCAACAAGTTGCTATAGAGAAAACTTCAGAGTTTGCTTTGAACTCCTGTTTTTATGTAGTTTATCACAGAGTGCAGTTCTACTGTTTCATGGGGTAATGGGCTTTGTCAGCAAACTGCCATTAGAAGCAACCATTTACCAATATTCAGTACTACAGACAGCAAAAATACAAATAGCAATGACATGAGGTTTCTGTACACTCTGTCTTTCTGACATTATTCATTAAATACAGCATATTTTCTCACAATTGGTCAATTACTGCTGTTAGCAAATGGCTTATCACCACATTAACCTGCATTAATAGAGTCTTGTGTGAGACCTGGCAGAGATAATCAATTTCTCAGTCTTCAGTAATCCCTTTGTGTCCTGACATTAACAGTTTTCTGGATTGAAAAAATGGGGAGGATTTTCACTAACGTGACTGTAAGAAATATCTGGCAGTACTTCATTAGACCCATACATATGGCATTATTCTTTACTCAAAATCATCTGTTACTCCCAAGGCTTTCTGGAATGTTTTAACTACCTGAAAACGTTGGGGAAAAATCTGTTGTGGTTGGGCTAATGAAAGAGGTCAATCCGTCAGCTCTAGATGCCTGATTCCTCAAGTTTACACTCAGTTTACACTCACTTATTAAGAACTATAATGAGAACTGTTATGTCAGTATAGACGAGACTTGCTATTTAATAATATTTTGTATTTGAAAATGACTGATTCCTGAGCAACTGCAAGACTATGAAGATGAAGGTGTTAGGTGTAGATATTCAAAGGTACTACAGGAGACAGACAAAGAAGAATTTAGCCAAAAGCTACTTGGTACCCCAGAATCTATTGTTGATATGTCTAAACAAACTCTGTCTTCATCACTTTCCCTGTTAATTATCCTCTTAATTCCAAAGTGGATGCAAAGGAGGTCAGTGTCTGGTGTATGCTTCATGGCACAAAAACAGCTACTGAGCAAAGAGAAGTCACAAGTCTGCTGAATGCTGAGGACTTAGACAAGGTATGGCAGAAAGAATCCCTGGCCCAAACCCGTTGGTTACTTTAAACACTGCTTTCCCTGGCGTGCACTTGCTTGCTTGGAGGAGACATCTGCTCTGCAATCACCCATATGCATATGGACTCATGCCCATACAGAAGAATAGAAATCCTTACAGGAGAAGGGGGGGTGAAGAATGAAGTTTGCACGTTTGATTGTCTAATCCTACCACCCAGCTACAAGTATGCTTAGTGGCAGAAGTTGAGCATGACACTTCATTATGCAGTAAGAATAGGGGCTCTGAGCATGGCACAGTGTGTCAAAATTTAAGAGTCAAAGCCAGCTAAAGTCACGCAGTTTCTTTGGCAGAAGTAGTGGGTATGGAGTAGGTAATCTCCTCAGCACTCCACAAGGAGCATTCAAATCTATCCCCACCTAGTTTGGAAAGGGAGCAAAAGTAATAGAGAAGGAGATGATCTGTTGGATTCATTTTAATAGTATTTTCCTTGTCTCCTGAGAATTCTTTTTTTACTCTGTGGAAGACAAGACATTATGCAGATAGTTTGAAAAACAGCATTCTCATGAATACAAAGTAACTGCAGAGATGAGGATGCTGAACAGTCACTGTGAGGTCAAGGGTAGAAGTGTGTGATGTCCTGTATCAGACTGTGCAATGTGAGTTGTTTGAAGGCTGTGGGACAGTTTTGAACTCGTGGCTTTGGATAAAAAGAATGACTCCCCATATATTACCTCCACATAGTGCATTTATGTACTCCTGACAGAAAACAGATTTTAGGCTGGGAGCTTTAAGAGTGTCCAATACTGAGTTCAGTGTTGTTTAACGTGCTTATCAGTGACATGGATGAAGGGGAATATGCCTCCTCAGTAACTTTGCTGATGTCACAAAGCTGGGAGGAGTGGCCCATACCCCACAGTTGTGTGTAGTCCTTCAGAAGGACCTTGACAGCTTGGAGAGATGGGCAGAGAATCACAGAATCGTTAGGATTGGAAGGAACCTCTGGAGATCACCTAATCCAACCCCCTTCCAGACAGTGTCACCTGAAGCATGTTATGCATGAACTCATCCAGGTGGGTTTTGAGTGTCTCCAGCCAGGGAGACTCTACAGCCTCCCTGGACAGCCTGTTCCATCTAAAATTCAACAAAGACAAATGCAGCGTCCTGCACCTGGAGAAGAATAACCCCATGCACTGGTACAGGTTGGGGGCTGACCTGCTTGTAGAGTAGGTTTGTAGAGAAGGAGTTGGGGCTCCTTGCGGACAAACTGTCCATGAGCCAGCAGTGTGCCCTGGAGGCCAGGAAGGCCAGTGGTATCCCGGGGTGCATTAGGAAGAGCATTGCCAGCAGGTCAGGGGAGGTGATCCTGCCCCTCTGCTCAGCCCTGGTGAGGCCACAGCTGGAGTGCTGTGTCCAGTTCTGGGCTCCTTAGTACATGAGACTTGGAGGTCCTGGAACAAGTCCAGAGGGGGGCAACAAAAACGATTAAGGGTTTGGAACATCTCTCTCACAAGGAAATGCTGAGGGACCTGGATCTCTTAAGCCTTGAAAAGAGGTGACTGAGAGGGGAGGATATCAAGAGGAAGGATCCAGGCTTTTTTCAGTAGTGCCAACCAATAGGACAAGAGGCGACAGGCAGAAACTGATGCACTGGAAATTCCACCTGAACATAACAGAGGATTTCTTTACTGCACAAGTGCCTGTGCACTGGAACAGATTGCCCAGAGAGGTTGTGGAGTCTCCCTCACTGGAGAGTCTCTTTAAGAACAGGATGTAATCTAGTACCATGTGCTTTAGGATGACCCAGTTTGAGCAGGGAGGTTAGACCAGCGACCACCCACAGTGGTCCTTTCCAACCTTTCCCATTCTGTAATTCTGTGATTCTATAAAGTGACTTCAGATTACAAGCTTCAGGATTTGGCCTCTTTAATCATTCATATACCCTTAAAATACCCAGTGATGTCCCATAACATGGGTTTCTACATGCAACTGTTGTTTCCCTTATATTTTGTAAGTGGCATGTTTTGTATCTGCCTCTTCATGTTGCAGTGGATGGTATTTAGCAACTGTTCCTTCCTAGCCTAGACTAATTGCCTTGTTAAATTTAATCTCAATGAAATAAAAATACCTCATTAATACTAAGCCTAACCTTCCTGCTAATTACCATTCTTAACAAAGGGTTAAGCGTCATGCTATTTTACTTTTATAGCTGGCTATACTTTTCTGGTTGGTCTCATTAGCACTGACTGCCTTTGAAAATGCTTTTCAATTAATATAATTTTCACATATTTCTTCACCCTCCAATTATATTGGAACGCATGTTGATTGGGAAGAAATGGTGTGTTATGGGAATTGTGGAATCGGGAACCACCAAATCAACACAGCTTATTTTCTAGTAAAGTGTATTCTTATTAGCTTTCTGTCTAATTAAAATAATTGTTCAACTATGTAAGAATTTTAGAGTTTAGTGACATTATTAATCAGTGTTTTTGCTGTATGTAGTAGGTGTAGAATATGAAAACATGGATGTTCTTTCAAGTCTTAAGTCACAGCTCCATATGGTGCTAGATGAAGTCACTTAGAAAGTGAGAGGACAATGAAAAAATTTAACTTGTCAAAGAATTTTTAGTGACTTCAGGACCTTGATTTTGCAAATTTCAGGTCAGAATATATTGTCACCTACCCACAATTCTAAGCACCCTCAATTCAGGGAAGTAATGAGGGTTATTCTGACAGAAGGAATCTAATTTAGCTATTGTAGCTGCTTACCTTGTGGTCTTGATGTCAGCTGAATGTCATGTTATCTGACTAGCTAATTAGCCAGCTAGCTTCTGTGAGATTACCACTGAGAAATGGAGAATACTCCTGTCTTGCCTCCTTTGCTCTGATCAAATCCCTCTAAGAGTCCTTAGATATCTCCTGTTATTCTGCATGTAGCTACTGAATGATAGAGCTGTTGAATTTGCATCCACTCTTAATGTACAGGATCTATTACAACTGTCAGCTATGCTCCTGTTCTTGTGCATCAGTGCAGCTGCCATACTGTAAAGAGCTCAGAGATGACCCAACAGAGATATGATTTATATTTGAAGTAGATACTTCTTGATTGGATGATTCCCGAGTAGGTTGACAAGTAACCTCCTTTAGAAGCCCTCGAACCCCAAGTCATATTGACTCATCAGATGGGTTTCATAAAGAATCATAAATTGAAGGCAGTAGAAGGAAACATGAATGCTTGTGCACCATGGTGACGTAAAACCCTCTCTGAATATGGTTCTTCTCCCTTACTAACAGAAAGAGGGGGCTGACTTCTACCAAAAAAACTTTTCCTGAGAGATGACACTAGGCAGAGGATGAATACCCCTTTTAACAGCATTGTGAAGCAGTCAGGTGGATCTCACAGCCTGTCTGTGCAGGGGCTTGATTGTGATATGATGCAGGAAACAGGGAAACAGTTAAGTCTGTGGGTGAAAAGGGATAACACTTCTAAGAAATGATAAGGAAAGAGGTGCCTAGATCCTGAAATTTTGGGTTGATATGCCAGCCCCAAAATCTGAATCTTGATGTACTACAGCAAATTAATATTCTTACTAGCAGGAGTACTCAGAAAAATTCATCATGTAAAAAAATGCACTCTATTTTTTATCTGCTAGAAAGCCTTAGAGATTTGAGGTCTCTAGAAACTGAAACTGTAAGAAAAGTCTCAGATATCAATATATGTATAAGACAGCAATTAGATAATAAAAGTGCAAGGTTCAGGGCAACTTCTCTTGCAACTGTGTTACCAGCCAGTTTTAGCAAAGCACTGGTGATTTTAAAGATATTTGGTTCCTTTGAGGGGAATACCTCCTTTGTTTGGGCTCTCTGTCATGATTGTGCCTTTCAGGATTTAAGTCTCTAGCAAGAAAATGACATTTTTGAATTCATTATAGGGTTTCCCTTACCTCATTGAAAAAGTAAGTGAAGACAAGGTGTGTGTTTATATTATGGTTATTAAAAAAAAAGCTTTTCTACTTTGTGTAACTTTTGACTTTAAAACAAAAGGGAATCCTTTCCTATGCAACATCCTCATCAGATAAAATGTTGACAAATAGTACTCTCTGATCACTTCTGCATGAGACTCAGTGTAACTAAGTATATGTATCCTCTGAATTTGATCTGTTATTGTAAATACGATAACCACACTGCATAGGGGGGAAATGAAGAGGTGAAGCTTCCAATTTTTCTGGTCAGGATGTCAGTGATCAAAGCCTGAAACACAGCTGCTAGAAAATTTATGTTGACATGATGTCACCTCTCTGAGTCAGAACACAGTGCAGTGAAAGAGTAGCATACACACAAGACTGTCGTATTGGATCTGTAGAAACCAGCTATTGTGAGAAACTAAACCTGCCTTAGGAAACTCTTGGAGGCACTTGTGATACTGACTGCACTTTCATGCTTTCTGCGTCTAATGAATTTGTTTTTTTCTTGAGATTTGCAGCCTCCATTTACTCCCAACAGATAACAATACATCTCCTGAACACACTGGCTCCCTGTAGACCTCACTGCTAAGGTGAATACGCTTAATTCCACTTACTGAGAAGAGAGCTTCCAAACTGCTGTCTGAGGTTACTCAACCCATGCTCACATGGCAAGAAGGATATGTGGGACAGAGCTCTCTGCAGGTCACATTCTCCCAGTGCTAAGGAGCCTTATTTCCATGGAGATTTTTATAGAGCTGTTTGGAGAACTACAGCATATCCATAGACAGTGACTCACACAGAACTGCTTCAGTGGAGACAGATTTGCAATAATCCAGGCACAGTGGTTTTCTTTCACAAGGAATAATAAGCGAGAATTCAATGCAACTGTTTATAATGGCCACAAGAACATCTCTGACTGCTATGGCAGTTTGGGGTGTAAGTCAGCCCAGTTAATGTACCAGGAAACAGATAATAAAAATTTCAAGTGTGCTGTCACTGAGTCAGTGGAGTTAGCAGACAATCATCAGTCTCAATTTCACTGTGCCCTGAGCAGTGCATAGTGTTAAGTCTTTTAGTGGGAGGGACCCAGACTGCTCAGCTGCATGCCTTTCACCCTCAGCTGCAGAAATAGGCTTTCAGTTAGAAGTCAGAGCCTGTTCTTTGAGATTGGATGGATTTGTGTTCTTCTAAATATTAACATTTCCTGTTTCTGGTTTTTGATGGAGACATCTGTCTCACGTTGGGTTCTGGTGGCTCTAAGGAAGAGCACAGCACTGATTCCAGTGTAGTCCTTTCCCTACTTACCCTAAGAATATCTCTTAGTAAGAAATACTAGATCATTATGTGCAGCTGTCTTTTTATTTATAAAATGATTTCTATGCAACGGCTAGTTATTAACTATTTATTTATATCTATAAAGATAAATAAATACATAAATATTTTACATATATAAAATACTTAAGGAAGCACTGACAAAAGGTTGTTTGCATGATGAGAGGATCCTGATCACAGAACTGAGGTGAGCAGCCACTGCATCAGGCCCAGGCTCAGTGTGAGAGAGCAGCTGCCTGTGTGTTGTCTGTTGGCAAACTGTGGAGAGGGTACACTGGAGCAGTGAGGGAGCAGTGTGGCACACCCAAGCAAGGACAAAAAATCAGGTACTTGATCTTTCAAGTCCTTTACAAAATATTTTTCATATATTAACTCTGTCATAAACCTAGGCAATTTTTATGATACTCTCTGCTTTAGAGATTAGGATGCCTGTATTTGTTCCTGGCTTGTAAATGTATTCGTTAGTTTTCCTTTTTATTGAGCTTAAATAATTAGTTTTCCTCCTCTATTTCTACAAGAGCAGTCATACCCTCCATCCATGCACACTTTGCTTGGACAAACAGTTGTCATTTCCTAAAACAATTGCTCCCTTTTTTTTTTAATGTATGATATTCATTAATTCATATTTTTCATGATTGAGATCATGCCTTATCATTGCCAATATCACTCCCCCTCTCTAGTAAATAAAGCCATCACATTTATGATTCTTGACTTACAAGATTCTGCCTCTGATTTGCAATTAACTGGAATTTTTTCCATATCACTTTCTGTTTCTTTAGTGTCATCTCCATAATTTCTGACCAGCTCATCCTGTTCAGTGCAATGTCCAGTCATGCTTATGATGCTTTTATGTTTTCCTTAAAGTTTGCCATCATCCAGTTTCGTGTCCTACGTCAGGACTTGTGGTTCTTCCTTCCAGTTGTTTGTTGCTTTTGTTCTACGTGATAAATACTACAGCTGTTTGTGTCTGACTCGATGCTGAGTTTTGTATTGTCAGGCTATTTGCATCAGCCACCTGGCTACTGCTCCCATCTGGCATCCTTCTGGCCCTTGCTCACCTCTGTGCAAAAATCCATTGAGCTAATTAAGGACCTAGATCTTCAACTGATCCTCTGCAAAGCCTTTCTGCTTGACATGGTCTGTTAAAATGAGCACAGGTTTCAGAGCATCTCTCACTCGTATTGTTTAAAAGTTTTGGAAGAAGGTATGTTTTTCTGGTTCCTACATGGCTTATTTGTGAGTAAGTCTTGTTCTGAATCCTGTCCGCAGTTGCAGGAATAAGTGTAAAAATACAAATAGTATGTCTGGATTATTTTAATTTTGCATTTTCTTTTCCCACTTCTAATTAATGAAAATCTAAAATCACTGCTGAGAACCAAGCAAAAGCTGCTCTTGGCTTATGCTCTAGACCTTAAAAATTTCTGGCAAGTAATACATGGGGAAAACATTGGAAGAAGAAAAAATACTGCTATTTTGGAAGTAACATATGACATCTTTGTCCAAACAAATCTATGTAAATGCTACCAATCCCTGTCTACTCTAGAATGCAGGATTGCTTTCAAAGCACACTCTCTTTGGCTCAGAAAACACATGATGCTGCTCAGGAAGGCAAGGTTGATAATAATGGAAAGGGTTGTTTTAGCAAGCAGAGGAAGTATGTGTACATGGGAAGACTCTTGCAAATCCACAGATGAGAGAAGCCAGACTGGGTCTTTCATTTTTTGCTTAACACAACCCCGAATTTCTTTGCAGAAAGCCCTTGAACTTTGCAAGTAATGAAGCATGTTCTACCCTTAACTGTTTCTCTCCATTGCAATGAGGGGGCAGCGATAGAATTAATTCTTAAAACCACTTCATCTGGATCTGGAATTGTAAGAACCAGAATTGCATTGATTTGAGCTGCATGACTTTTTTTAAAAATAAGAAAGCTAGCAAAATTTTAAAGAAAAATTTAGAGAAAGGACCCTTTTCTCTCAATTACTTAGTTACCTGTGCTTGTCTTCATGGGAACTGCAAATCAGCCCCATGTTCCAGGTATGCTGCTGTGTGTTTCTCTGATGCTGTACGCTTTCTCCTACTGTTAGTTAGAAGAGAAAAGAATAAAGGTGATGGAGAAATTTCCCTCACTTCTAGCAGCCCTTATTCATTGAACAAATTTTGTGCTTGAGTGTTGGTAACCCCATAAAACCAAATTTGTGTGCCCAAATTTCTTCAAACTTTCTCTTCATCTCAACATGCATTAGTCCCCAAAATCACTATCCATAATCATTTTCAGTATCTCACAGTTCTTTTTATTTGGAGCTTTTGGGTCAGAAGGAGAGACTTTTGAGCCATCTGTGGGACTCATGACTCCTTGATATTACCAGGGACTCTGGTTAACAAGTTGCCCTCATGTTGTAGATTATTCCTCTTCTGAGATGGAAAAATGTGTTCTGGAACTATATTCCTAGACTATTTCATTCACAAATCTTTACTGTCTTGGACAGAGATTCAAAGGACTAAAGTGGCAACATACCAAAGCAAAATGCGCAATTCCCTAGTTCCCAGAAAGCAGCTGTGCTTAAAAGCTGTCAGCCAGTAAACCTTTTTTCTTTTTGCAAAACTGTGTATTTCCAACAATTCACTCTGCCCTGGACAACTCAAATTAAGGACTGTCATTCTGTTGCCATCTCAATTATGCACTCTCAGATGAAAGCCAGCATTGATGTGGATGTGTCCAGATAAAAACAGATTGCACCTTCATTTATAATATGAAATATTTATCTTGTCTTTTGTAGAAGTGCTTTGCATTTGAGATATGATGCCAAGCACCCTGAAAAAGTTAATGGGCTCCAATTAATTATCTTGTGTTTCTCCTCCTGGTTCAGTTCCAACCTTTTAATTTTCTAAAGATATCAGTTTCATTTCTTTATCTCTTTTAGCACAACAAGACGTTCCAGGTCATAACTTGGACCTGTGAGCATAAGAGGATTACCCAGCAATTCATTTCCCAGTAGATAACCCTGAAGGGTTCAAATGTGTATCCAAGTGCATCCAAAAATCTTTGGAGAAGAAATCTCACTAGAACAGCCTTCCTTTGATTTTCTTCCATTCCTGGTTGGCTTTGAAACAGCATCATTCATGGCTTTGTTTTCAAGTATGCTTTTCCACCCAACATTTCCATTTGTATTTGAGTGAAACTTGGTAGCAGAATAACACAAATATTCATGGGAAAAAGAACCTAATTTTTTTGAAACAATCAAATAGTAGAGCTAGTCCACGCACTGGTCAAAGTGTAATGCTGATGCTTGATCATTACCTGACTTGACCCGTCCTCTTGTCCTCTGTGTTTGTAAATCATGATCAGACAGCGGAGGATTTACTTGTTTTAATGAAAAACATGGCAATGTCCAGTTTTGAAATTAGTTCACCAAACTGACCAAATCAATTTCTAATAAAAAAGATTTAATATAGTTTTGTATTTGTTATTTAACTATTTAAAGTTTCATTGATTATTTATAAATTAGATCATGCTTTTCAAATCCTTCAGCATTTAGAAAAATCTGAATATTCATATGAGTACATGAATATTTCTGGAAGTAAACCACAAAATTCAATGAGAAAAACAATAGCAATAGCATTATGGTATGAAGTCTTTATTTATTACAAGGTAAGTTGTTCTTGATTACACGTTCATCCTATTTTATTTCACAGTAATGTTAAATACTTCAAGAGAACGTGTTGCTAAAAGGTAAATGAAAGAGACTCTGGCTATTCCTTTTTATGATATTTTCAACTTGCTCTGTTGAGGCCTTTATTTAGTCATTAGAATAATTGCACTTATCCACATTTCTCCTGAATTTCTATTGGAAAGTTGCTGTCTTAAGCTTTTCAACAAATTCTCGAAAGCTAATTTAAACTTCTGTTAAATTATTACTAATTGCTTTTCTTTTTCTAGAGAAAGAAAAATCACATTTGTCATTATACTTGTATATGAATATCACTTGTTAAAATTCTATAACAAAAATCTCTGGATATCTGAAGCAATTCTTGAATCAGTTAACAATCTTAAACGATAAATCAATATTTTTAGATGCAGTTAATAAGCCACAGTATTTAGACAATTTCCTTTAACTTCATAATATTCTGTGAAGGTCAAAGAAAATGTAGACAGAAATGGGCTTTAGCTCAGTGTTTTGTAAGGTTTCTGGAAATGTTTTGAGGTGAGAGTTTGGTCATTTGTGGCTCCAAGCCAGAGATTACCTTCTTGAGGTTTTATGTCCAACAGCACCCATTCTGTACAGGAAAGTGCTCCAAAGTAGAGGCCCAAGATGCTTTTACACAAATGATCCCCAATGAAAGCTCCAGCAAAATGGACCTATTTCAGCCATCAGCCTTCTCATTTAGGAGCTGACATAATTCATCCTCCTTCTCATCTGCTGCCCTTCATTATCTAGGTGGCCTGAATGTGCCACATTACACTCTTAGCAGAAGTATCCCTTTCAAAAGCACACTCCCAAGATCAGAGCTGTTTCTTTTGATTTTCTTTGACTCACTGACATTTGCAGAGATGTGCTAGTGCATCTGAGTCCAAAAACAAGAAAATAGAAAACAAAAGTTCCTTTTGCCTTTCATCTCTTCAGTCTTTGTAGTCAGAAAAGATTTCTATTACATTGGTCTTTCTTTTCTTCTTCTTTATTTTCTTTTAATTTTTCTTTCATTTACTGTGATTTTATTAAAGTTGCACATCTTTCTTGAGTCCTTCTAGCAGAGCTCTTTGCAAATCTCCTTTATGTGAGTGCTGTGTAAAATACCCCTTGGCACTTCATCACTTGAGTTGCTCTGAACTGTATTCTTGTTACATCAAAATTCATTCAATTGAAGTTGAAGATGAATTTTTAAAACACTACTGAAAAGAACTGTTTTACTCAAACTCAGGTGTGCCTTTGGAGGATGTTGTGATCTCCTTACTCCACCTCAGAGTTTATCCTTTGTCAGTCTATGACACAGAGATTGCTTTCTGTCCTGTGCTGTAGTAATGAACTAGCAGTTGTATTATGATTTCCTGCCTTTTTCTGAATTAAAAGTTGCTTAGTAAGTCTGAGCTTATCCTATACTTAGGCTAGAGCCTAAAATAAAGCTTTATACTATTGCATCAAACTGACAGAGATTATCAGCAGACAATTACCCAGTCATTTATCTAGGCATTAAATGTCTGTGTTTGTAGAGGGTACTGACTTTTGATGATTCATCTGTCTAGTTTAATCTATGATTAGTATTTGTGTAGGTGTAACTCCACCTACAAGCAGATCATGTTTGCAGCATCTGTTTCTCAGAGGATGAGAAATTCTAAATGGAGTAAATTCCATTTGAGGCAGTGGTGATAAGAATAGACAAGTTCATGCTTCACACAGTGAGGGCACGCGGGTCAGGCAGGCAGCTTACAGGCAGGCAGTACTACCTCTCAGAGATTTCTAGGCAGAATGAGCAGTTACCTGAAATCCGGGGAACAGATCTGCATCTCATCCTAGCCTTTCAGACACTGCTCTTCCCAGCACTTCATACTCTGTGTAAAATGCATAGAGAAGTTGCAGCATCCTGAAATCTCCTTTTGTCCATTATAATCAAAGTCAGGAAACTGCTGTTTTACAGACTTTAATCTGGCTTTCCTCTCCCACTCCTGTAATTACTGGATTAAAAAAATGCCATACAACAGGATTTTAAAGCTATAAGTAAATCTTATTTGATAGTAGATTGTCAGTTGTATTTGTTTGGTGCTGCGAAATGAGAAACATATAATGCCTACAGAGGTGTCCACGCACTGGTTATGGTTACCTTAATTTCATGCGCTACAGCAATTCATTTTGTAACATTCAGGTCTGTATCATGACTCTAAGACCTCTGTTGGGAGGTGGAGGAAGTTTTCAGTTATGACTGAGTAAAAATGAAGTCACAGGAACTAGTGTTTGTTGTGCAGCTCTGAAAGTTGTAAGGTTTATTTAAAGGTTGTTATTTCAGCTGGAAAGCTGAACTTTTCTGTCACTGTCTGGCTTCAGCTTGTGCAGCAAAGAGCCCAGCCATCCTAACCACTTGAGAACTGGTCTGTAAAACTGCTGTTATCTGCTGCCTCTAAATAGGTGTAAGAACAAACCCACCAGTTGCTTTGGGCTGCTCATTGTTTCCATGTAACCTGGCCAGTCATCTCTGATTCCCAGTTCTGACTCTTGCTCCTTTGTTTGAGCAGTCATTTGGGTTTTGTTTTCTCTGCTCTTACTCCATCCTTTCTCTTCTGGAGCCAGATTCCTGATAGCAATCTTGTACTTCCTGCAAGACAGCCTTTGTGGCCATATTTGAATGTTTTTTTCTGGCACTTAACAATGCTATTGCTTTGCCTTTCAACTTTGCTTCCACTTAAACTTCTTGGCTACTGAACTTGCTTTTGCACGGTGTTGATATATGGGGGTGTCTCCCAGTTTGATGGCTGTAACCTGATCCCAGGTGCTGGGATGCCCTCCTTGCTGGATCCCTTCAGGAGTTTCTGTAACTTAAACGTATACCTGCACATTTACAGTTTTGAGCTGCTGATCGCAAACAGAAAAAAAACCCCACCAAAGTATTTAATGTTGCCCAGTGATTTTTAGTACAGCTCTTGTAAGTACAATCCTCTGATTCTGCCTTTTCCAGAACAAGCAAAGTAAAAGTCTTATTTTCTGAATGACGCAAGAGGCTCACCCGAGGGCTGAGATTTTCGCATCTCTTTAAGACAGGGTCCTTCTTGCTTTTATGTCTTGACTAAAACAATTAAATGACACAGCCATCTAGAAAAATCGTGCCCACGAATGCTGACAACAGAAACTATTGAGTTCACCAGACTGGATGCATAGAATTAGGAAGAGGAGGAATCAAAAATTCTAAATACAAGCAAAGCTGATGGGTGAGAAAGGAGATGAATTTGAACATGAAATATTATTTTGCAATACAGCTTTCACAATAAAGGGAAGTAATTTTAGATTTCAGGTTAACTTTTCTGAGAGGTCATGCTGATGGTAATTATGGCAGATGCAAAGTTTTTATAATGTTTTTCTTGAAGTCAATATGTATTTGTTTTTGCCAAGCCATCAATAAAACCCTCTTAACAACTTTCACACAAACAGCTCTTCTAAAATTACTAGCAACTAGTAGGTAGCTTTATTCTTTACATTTGATAGTAATTACTGGAGGCGTGGATTTACTAGGAGTGTCTAGTGAATGTTTCTCCTGGTTTTTCATCTAACTGTTTACAACCTGTATTGCTTAATGTAACACAAGGCTTGTGAAGAGCAGAATGTGCCGGACCTTGAAGCTGTGGTTGTCCATAAAGTGAAATAATGTTGTGAAGACCTTCTTAGTGCTCAGGCATCAGAAGAGAAGACACAACAGTAGTGTTACTTGTGTCTGAATTCCGGAAAAATACTGCTTGACATTTTGTGATTATGAGAATCTATTCCAGTGTTTGAAACTGAGAGAAGGAATAGTTGCATGCATTTCATAGAGATACCTACCTGGTATCCCTTGGATATCAACATGGCTTAGTAGTCATAAAAGCATTTTCCTGGTAGCTGTTCTGTGAAATAAAAAAATGTTCATTATTAAAAGAACATATGAACTTTATATGAATCCTAAAATTGTGCTTAACTGTAATGTACAACTAAACAGTTAGCTATGATTTAACATCTATATAATTGTAGATGTTTCCACACTAAAATAAACAGTATATTAGTGAAGTTGTGACTTTTGTCTACTCTCTTTTTGAAGATACAGTAGAAATCTAAATGACACAAGATAATATTTCTTGTGATGATAGATGAATTATAAAATTATATCTTCATCTTTGATACAGAATGTATTTATGTAAACCAAATGTAATATTAGAGCAATACCAAAATTTTTCTCTCTACCTTGTGTGCTTGTGTAGAAAGAAAGTGCCTCCTAACCTCTTGGCCCTCACCAAAGTCCTGGGTAAGCAGCTGCTGGTAACCAAGCTGAAGCAGACTGAATATTACAGGAACAGGTCTTCATGAGAAATAACCTCTTAATAACACTCTTGGAATGAAAGAGTAATGTTAGAAACAACATTCAGACTAGAAGATGCTAATTTCTTATCTTTTCTCTATGCTTCCTCTTTTGAAACTTCATAAAGGGATCCAGCATCTTAGAAAATTGTTTGAAAAAAACTTTTTAAGGGCTATGTGTTTGCATGGTGATACTTCTAAAACCTTTAGCCTAATTCAGTGTGGTGCTGGATTTCCAAATTCAGAAAAACCATTTTAGTATGTGGGCTTCCAGTTGAAGATTTTTCAAGGACAACTTAGAAAGTAAAAGTCCAGTTTTCATTGGTGTGGTATTCACTGTCATGCTGAGATTTCTAAAGAGGCCTCAGCTCTCACATAGATGACAAATAAGGAATC
This sequence comes from Donacobius atricapilla, assembly GCA_013397315.1. Classification (NCBI taxonomy): domain Eukaryota; kingdom Metazoa; phylum Chordata; class Aves; order Passeriformes; family Mimidae; genus Donacobius; species Donacobius atricapilla. The sequence continues at coordinate 160,185 of WBMY01010446.1, read as the reverse complement.
AAAACTCAGGTAAGACCATACTTCTACTTATATTAAACCCTTAGCAATAAGAAGGATGCAAACAGGTAACCACAGTGTTTGGGTAGAGATAATTAAGTTCTTTGGCTTAAATAACTGCAGGCTGCCTTTATTCAAGGTAGATTTCAGTGTTGTGGTCTAGTCTTCAATATTTATGGAGCATTTTTAAGATGAATAGCATAATACACAGCATTGTATGGCAACAGTGATTGGGACTACTGCTGTGAAATAGTCTAGTATTTTTTAATAAGGGTAGTAAGTAGAAAATGATCCATCAGGGATGAACCAAGACTGAAAATGAGCAACATGAATGGTGCTCTTTAAAAAAAGAAAAGCAGTCCTCCAAGACAAATAAACATTTGCTGCCAAATCCTTATTTTATTAAATTAGCTCCCTTTGCTCTGCATTTGGTGTTTATCTTTTTAAAGGTCAGTTGTGTATATTATATCTTAAAAAGTTCCCATTTGTGTCTTCCCTAAGGCTCAGCTGACTTTCAGTTACTGTCTGACATAATGAAACTGTGGTAAGCATTTTTTGAAGTTAAAATGCGCCATTCCCGTTTTCTCAATCTGCTGCTGCCAGTACAGCTTATAAAAACATATATATAGGTAAAATTTACATTTCAGATTTTGTGTCTGTTGTTCTTGTCATGGTGACAGTTAGTTTGTAGTGGTTACTCGTAAGGCTGTAGCCCTTCACAAAGAGGGAAAAAATAGTCTTATATTCTTTTGCTGTACATGATTATCACAGGAAAAAAAGTATTATAGTGTGGTAAGATCAACGATATAATGGCTAAAAAACTACACCCTGGAGAAAGAACTTTGAAACAGATCTCCTGCTTGCCATCCTTTACTCAAATATAAGCTAAAAACTGCTTGGTCTGATTTTGTCCTTTGTTTCAATATAGCCTTAGAAGTGAAATAATACACAGGTTCTTGAAGACAAGGGCATTTCACGTAATTCCTGAATTCCTGAAAGCTTATGAAAGCCTTTTCCTGATCTTCCGTCCGCAGCGACAGCGTTCTTTATGGTTTTCTGGTGCTAAAAACCCCAGATAGTAATCTTTCCCCTCTTCAGGCTTTGACATAAGGGAAACCACAACCTGACTGAAAATACAACCAAATTGGTTCTCATGTGGTTCTTACCGCATAAAGATTTGTATTTGTGTTCTGGAATCTTCCTGAGGTCATGAATGCTTGTTCAGTCCTGCCACATTCTACCAAGCAGATCACACTGATATGTATGCCATATCATCTGCAATTACTCTGTTAAGTATAAGTTATCTAGTCCTGAGAAATAGAATATTTTCCAATATTTTAGATTGTTTAATCATTTTGGTTGAGTCCCTTTCATATGACTTCAGAGAAACTTTCATGGGCAAAGCTGTTGCCTACAAAAGCACCTTCTTGTCTCTGTTGGCAAAGCTTTTCTTGCTCCCATCTAAGCTGCAAAGTTATAGTAGAATCATTTAGGACAATTATAGCAGAATACCTCTAAGGAATAATGATTTAAATAATAAAATAAGAGGAGATGGTGGGAAAAATGCAACCAAAGGACATAATTCAAGCCAGGTCAACTTCTGTGATCCATAACACTATGCTAATCATGCTTTCGACAGGGCAACTAGCAGAGTGAGTTTTACTGCATTTCTTTGACCCATTTTGAAAAAGTCTGCCCTAAAGCTAAGAGACCTGAGGGCAGTTGAGTCTAAGATAGCTGAACTGACAAAAAAAGAGATCCATTTAAAGTCTTAACTGGAAAGTTTTTCATGTGATAAAGTTGTGTGGCTTTTTCTTAAAAAATACATATACAAATCCATAAACAAATGAATGGACCTCTTCAGCTAGTTCTGAGTGCCCTTCTTCTGATACATTAAGCTATATGAGTCAGTCATTAATTTTCAAGTATTTATCAAAGTTCTCATATGAAGTGATGAGGTAACTTTCTAGTATTAACCAAAGTTTACAGATGAAATTGAGACTTCACAGGGAGCTGTTGACACATGAGAAGCTGCTGCCCCAAGGTTTATAAGCAGGAGTAAGTCATTAGCAAAGTTTTATGAATCAATATCCTTAGCTAATTAGAACTCTCCTACTTATATTTGCCTGACACGAGAAGGAAGGAAGAGTAGAATAAAATAAACTCCAGTGAAATGAGGAAATTAGAAGAACAATTGTTGAAAGTTCTTAATCAAACCCTTTAGTAGTTCTTTTCAAGCAGCCCTGGTATTAGGCTGCCCTGTGCAATCTGTGTGTATCAAAGCAGCTTTAAATATCTTGCATCCAGCCATGAATGTTGGGCCAGGGGGGAACATTCATGGATTTGTGGAAACAAGGCTTCACTTCAGCCTGACTCAGTGTTTCAGTCAGTTTCCTTTCTCTGTTTATCTGCAGTGTCTGTTAAGGTCAAATGTCCTCTGTCTGTCACTGTGGGCAGTGCAAGAAGTACCACACAGAGCTAGGCCTCTCCCAGAATTAACCCATGTAGGGTATGGCCACATGTGGCTACAGTCTCCTTTTGCTCCTGAAAGTTCCTGAAAGCCCTTCTCAGTGAGTGCATTGCAGCGCAGTGCAATGGGCAAACCCTTTGGGTCTGTCGTGCTGTCAGATCTTGGCTGGAAAACAACAGTTCACTTTACAGACTATAAGTGAGCACTTCCTCATTACAGGCCTTTGGTGAAGTGTGCTGGCAAAGCAAAGATGAGAGGTGATACCACCTCTAACTCAGCTCTGAAATCTGCCATTTATCTGTGCTCTTGCTGCAGGTCGCCAGCAAACCTTTCCTCAGGCAGTTGATGTGTTGCACAGGGGTCTCATGCTGGAGTAGGCACAGAAATCACCTTGGTTTAAAACAGATGTCTGTCTTTTCTCATGACAAGCACTCATTAAGAGCTAATTGTTACTATTGGTTTGAAAAGAATGACTTTCCTTTTTAAGGAGCTCTTCTAGAGTCTAGTTCTCAATCCAGCCATTCAGCTAAAATGGACCTTTTTCTTCTGAATGAAGTATAAAGAGAAAATATATTTAATGTTCAGAAATATACAAATATAGTTCATATTTTCTGTGGAGACTCCCTTGATACTGTTTACAGATATAATATTTCTCTGTCTCTTTGCTATAATTTTCTCATAAATTCAATATTTGTGAGAAAAGCAAGATAATCTACATGTGCCGTTCTAGTCTCTCTGTGTACAATTCTGTGCCTTATTAATGAACTGAGGCAGGACCAAACCTCACAGTGGCACTGGTAGTCCCTTTGTCAACACGGAAGATTTCTGCTAGATTAAGCAAAAAATGGTTTTAAGTTGCTCTTTGACATGGATAGCAGTGCTTCTACTCTTTGCTAGCCTACTCTGCTGACCTGCTAAGCTTTATCTGTTTAAAGAGCCCATGACTGGAATAGGCCTTAAACTGATATGCACTGCCCCAAAGGGTTATAAGAAAAGGCTTTTCTATCAGAGAGGGTGAAACAGGGCTGCATGTTTTAAAATGAAAAGGGAAGGCCTCTTAGAGAAATAGGTGGAATTTTGTTCTTCAAGCACTCTAAAATACAGTTACCTATCTAAAGCAGTAGAACCTCTCACAAGAGTTCTTAAAAGGTGAATTAATTCATCATAATGGCCTTGCGTCCTCTAGCCACATAATTTACTTTGTCATACATCCATATATTTCAGTACCAGATTTTCTTAATGCTGTATTTCTATTACTTATTAATTGTATATTTACAAGTGAGTAAAGTGGAAATTAATTTAGCTTGGTCTAATTCTGCAGAAAGCCTGAAAGTAAGTTGGAGAACTGAAAACTGACCCACTTCTCTCAGTGGGAAAGACTATGAACTTTGTAATTGCCTGTCTTGGATTCAGTGCTAAGATAAACACCAATAAATATGATAATCTGTAAGTAACAGTGGATGTCTTTGCAGATGGGATGGAAGTGGTCCTGAGACACAGAATAAAATTAATTTGGCAGTGGAATTTAAAGGTTGAAATAAACACATTTGTTTCCCATAGTGTTAGTGAGTATAAATGCCCCAGCATTTTTTTTTATTTGAGTAACTGGAGTTTTTTCATCATGTCTATCCCTTTAGTGCTTGAATAGGAATGTAAAATGCCTGTACTAGCCAGATCTGGGTGCCTGGGATGGCTGTATGAACTGGGTTAACTCAGATGCAGTAAAGACTTCAGAATGCACTCTTTCAGCATCCAACAATATTTGGTTCAAGAACTTAATAATCTGAAAGTAGTATCTTTGTATTTATGAAATCATGATAGATATTTATTCTGGGATTTAGTCCAATTAATTGCCTCCTGAGTTTTTGTAAATACATAATAGCTGCTGTGTTCTGTGACAGTGACTTCAGTAGCTTAACTATGTAAGAACAACCCCGTTTTTTCTGCACCTGCAGCCCACTATTTTCCTTTAATTTCTCTGGTTCTACTAGAAAAAAGAGAAAAATTCTTCCATGTGCATCATCCTCAGGCCTGTGAGCCTAATACTGTCATTACATGTTCTTTCTGACCTGTAACTCACCAGTTACATGAGCTTGGGATGATGACAAGCCTGTACTACCTGTGCAGGTTCCCCTCTTTGGTACTGTTTTATTGTGCCTATGTGTGACAGAAGAATCAGTGCTAACAGAGAATCTTCCATATAATGATGCTTATTCCTAGTTTGAAATGTATCTCCTATGTATAAGGACCAAACTCTTCTCAAGTAGAGAGTGCAAATCATGCTGAGTTGTGCAATGATATTTTGTTAATTTGTGCTTGGAAGTGATATGTGAGACCATTTTCCTTGTGACTTACAAATAAGTCACTTAGATTTATGGCAAGTTTAATCTTAAGATATTTTTATTGCATGATGTTGTTTAAATAACGAAAATGGCTTAATGGGTGATGCATTTAATAAACTGAATTTCAAAGGAGGTTTGGAATCCTGTAGATTGGTTTTTTTTTCAGTTAATAACAATACTAGTTCAGTTTCTGTACTGCACTGTAATATGGAGATGAAAATTGTGTTTGATACTGCAGTGGATCTTGAAAGATGATTGATAGCACTAATTTTTCTGCTGCTTTACTGCACGCCAACTCTATGAATTGCTAATTATTTTAAGATAGAACTCTATGTATTTGAAATTGAGGTGGGGGGCATGGTTGTCCTAAAGTGATGCGTAGTGAGTGCTCTGAAAGCAAGCATGACTCTTTAATTTACTAGGCCGGATAAGGGCTAAGATGTTGCTTTCTAAAGTGCAGCATTTCACACTTGGTGTCCTGCTCTTCCATCATCTGACTCAGAAAGCTTGTTAATCCTTCCAATTTACTACACAATAAGTAGCAGGCATAAGAAGCAAAGTCTGATGGAACAGGACTTGTTTATCCAACCCTCAGCTTCCACTAAACAACGTATTTCATTGCCTTTAGACTGGCTCTGCTCTCCATAGCTGAGGGCTGGCAGGGGCTTGCATTGCTCTTCTTCCCATTTCAGGCTCTGGCTCCTTACTGGTCGGTGGCTGACTCACTAAATAGACGTTCCAGCCATGCATTTTTATGGCTGACAGCCAAAGACAGATTGCCCTGTAGATGACAGGGCTTTGATTGGATGCTGCCTTTCTTTGAGTTGCTTTGCTTCAGACAAACTGGTCAGAAAATGCCAACAAATTAGAAGGTAGGAGCACAATTCTTTGTTATGCTGTTGCTAGCAATAGTAATGCAAAACATTGTACATCAGTTCCCATCTGGTGTAGTTTTTATTTTCTGTGCTTTTTGCACTGGAGCAAACGACAGGGGTAGAATATGCTACAGAACTGGGTCATAGATAATTCTGATTCAGTTAACTTTGCATTAATTTCTAAAATCTGGTTCATTAGTAGTGGCTTCCTGTCAGTTTGTCCCATTACTCAGGGTGGTGGAGCGTGGTGGATTCTATGCTTGTCCTGTGATAGAAAATGGGAAATCAAGAGATAAATTCCATGCAGATTAAGAAAATATGCAAATAAGAACAGGAGAATTTTTAAAAGAAGTAATCTTTCAGATGTTTATGTTGGTATTTATCTTAAAATATCCAATTAATTTGTCCTTGCAAAAAGATTTTTCCTCCTACATATCCTTCAAAGTACAAAAAGGAAAAAATTACATTTTGCCAGTTCTTCTAATTTGAATGATAAGGGGAAAAATTAGAGCAAAAAATTTGTTTGCTGATCTTGTTTCCCGCAGTGCCAAAGTCTTGTATTTTTGTTAAAATTAATATACTTTGTTTTATCTTTTGTGACTGGATAAGAAGAAAAATTACTGTGAGTTTAACCCTCTGTCCCCCTCAATGTAGACCCTGAATTTCTGTGGGTCTTTTTAAAAACCCCAGGGAACAATTGTTCAGTGTTAAGATGATCATGAGTGTGTCTTCTCCTAGAAGTGCAAGGGAAAACATGTGAGTCCAAATATATAATCTGTATGAAAGCTGAAGATATATTTTTCAGATTCCATGTCCTTAGTATTGTCTATATTTCCATTGGCAAAAATGGCAATATGTAGAAGCTCTTATCTATATACTCCATCTGTGTGCTCCAGGCATCCCAGACTAACCGTGCACAGGCACACAGGCCATGTATTGTCTGGATGGATTGGCTCTTGATTACGAGAGAAGTGAGTCCAGGCTGATTCAGGCAGTGTGGCCATTTGTAAGGAAAGCCAGCAGATGGCTGCAATAGGTAAAGAGCATACTACCACTACAGCAGGAGTCTGGTGTTCAAACCAGTAACACTGGCAGAAGTGCTGCTCAGATCAGTGAAGTAAAACAAAATTAAATATTGCCTTTTTCTGCTTTTCTGGCTCTATCATGTCCTTTTCTTCACATACCAAAACTAAAGGAAAATACTTGGTCTATTACCAAAGAAATTTAAACTCTGGATAAACAAACTAGATGTAAATGTATAATTTGAGAACTGTCTTACAAGGACAGGTAGTGTAAGACAAGGGTGAATGGCTTGAAACTGAAGCAGAGTAGGTTTAGACTAGATATTAGGGAGAAATTCTTTACTGTGAGTGTGGTGAGGCACTGGCACAGGTTGTCCAGAGAAATTGTGGATGCCTCATCCCCGGAAGCGTTTAAGGCCAGATTGGTTGGGTCTTTAAGTAAGCTGCCTAGTGAAAGGTGTCTTTGCCCATGTCAGGAGGGTTGGAACCAGAGGATCTTTAAGGCCCGTTCATTCCATACCACTCTATGATTCTGTGTTTCATGGGTTGTGTGTTAGATGATGAAATAACTGCAAGGAAATAGGATGCTACTTCTGCTGGTTGAACAGCCAGATTGCTGTTTCCTTCCCTCAACACCAGGTCTTCAAATACACTATGCTCATCGATTACTGTCTTCCAAATCTTTGCTCTTTGGTAGAAATAATAGTTGATGCAGGACGTTGGTGTAATTTACTCTGTGTGCAGGAAGCCTAGTGTTATTTAGTCTGGCCTGAGTTTTTTATGACAGAACATACAAGAATTGTGTGTGACCTCCCATCAGTTCAGTGCTGCTATTGTCTGCAAGACAGTGTATGGTTGCTTCAAATGGATAAAAAATTACATTGCCCAAAAAGGATCTGAATCATGGAATCCTCACCTGATAGTCGACGGAGAAGTGAGGGAGCAGGCTCATACAAATGCTGTTAACATCCTGGCTGGACTATACAGAACACTTTTGTCAGTGTACAGCTGCGCAGCATGGCTGTTGGTTTGTCAGTAGTGCATGTCTGCTGCCCTACCCAGAGGCTGGAGAAAAGCTTACTTGATCACTTCCAATTTTACTGGATCCATAAGTCTATGACATGGAAGTATGTGTATCTCTTCCACTGTCCTGCTGTCAGGAACTGAGACAAGGTACAGTGCTAGTTTTGTCTGAAGTAAATTTTCTTCACAGTGGTTGGTATGGGACTGTGTTTTGGATTTATGCTGAACACAATGTTGATAGTAGAGAGACGTTTTTGTTATTGCTGAGCAGAGCTTACACAAAGCCAAGGCCTTTTTTGCTTTTTGCAAACATGCTACTGCTCTCCATTCTCTATGAGAGTTAGAGCTGTCAGTGATGTGAGGCGGCTTCCCCAGAGTGTGAGGTTTTAAATATGTCATCACTTGTTAATGACTACAGGTCACTATTACATGGGCCAGGATGTGAAATACTGACCTAAAGATGACAAACTTGATGTATCTTTACCACGGCCATGAGCCACCCAGGCCTTCTTTTCAAACAACATAAGGAAATTATCTGCAGTGTTATTATATGTATATATTAGTGGAGATAATGAGATGCAATGAGTATTGGTTTTTGCTCCCTGTTTTCAATAATGCAGTTCTGTTTGCCTTAATATACTGTTATGGGAGACCAATGATTAGTGGGCAGAAAGAAAGGGTATGGCTAAAGCTTACCTCCCTGAGAAGGCCAGAAGGTCTTCCCAGCCAGCCATTAAAAGCTCATTACTGCAGCAATAAAAGGATTGATCGCTTAGTATAGCTCCTTCAGAACTTTAACAATTAGCCCATGTGCAATTATATACTGGCAGTATAAAGAGGCTGCTGATAAATCATATTTTTTATTTCTAAAGGCAAGAGAGATGAGAGATATTAATACACAGCAGCATATGAAATTAATATAATTTGGAAACTAATAAAACAAGCTGCTTGCAGTGGTGCTGCCATTGCAAAATTTTGAATAACTTGACAGTAACAGACAATTAATTGCATCTGGGCAGGGATGAGACTCTTCATATATCAGGTGATTTGGCTCAGAGCAAACATGCATATTGAGCAGACTACAGACTTCAAAAAAACTGGCTAGCAAAAATGAAGTTAGCGCAGCTTGAAACAGTGGTCTGAGGAACAAATAGACTGCTTTAAAGTGTAGATACTAATTACTCCATTGTATTAGGTGCAAACACAGAACCAAAATGTAGTTCCTACTCCCGTGTTAAGAATTTATTTTTTGCGCTAACAATGTATGACATGGTATGTAATGGATCTGGTAAAAGACAAGTTGTGAGGAAGAAACAAATAGAACAATGAGGTTTTCATTCTCTGGCTTTTCTTTCTGTGTTTCCATGCAGTGGGGGCATGTCTGCACTGAGACAAAAACATCAGAGCTTTTCAGCTAAGTCCCATTAACAGTCTGACTCTGCTTCTCTGGACTTAGTCTTAAGAAACCTAGTTAAAATACAGGCCTGTAGCCAGACTTGTTTGCTCCTCCCCAGGGTGGTAGTCCTCCAAGAGCAACAGTGCTTATGCAATGGAAATAAACTGCAATATTAAATCAGTACACATATACTTCCAAGAAAGGCCTTTAGTGGCCCCAGTTCACCTTGCACAATTCTTGCATATTCCTCCTCTGCTTTTTCTTTCAGGTGGAGTGATTGCCTTTTCTGGAGCTCTCCTCAACACGTTTCAGAGGCCCCCACAGGATGTACCCTGTAAGGCTCTTTAGAAATCAGCGCAAGAAAAGTCTGTCTGTTAATACAGTTTTCAACTTCCAGTAATTTCAAACATTTTGCCTTGACTAGAACATCAGGAGGACATTACACTGATTTTGCTTCCTGTTAGGTTTTCTGGCCTACCTGTAGGGTATCTGATGGATTACAGGAGTGGAGCAGTATGTGGGACATTCTCCCTTTGAGTCAGTGTCTTGGCACAGTGCTGCAAGGGTTGTGGATTTCTGTGTGCCCTCTCAAGTGATTTTAGAAACACTGTCAGCTTTAGGAGGATAAATTAGTAATGATATCCCGTGGCCGTAACATTATTTACTGCTATGAAAACACAGAGTAGACAAGGTTTCTGCAAAGCACTTGTTCCAGTGTCCATAAATATCACTAACTGGAGTCCTAATTCTTTGATAACTCAGCTGCCACTAGATATGCCATGTTGCACTCCAGATATTACAGTCTATTTATGATAAATGAAATATAAATTTCAGGGATGGAACTCATTCTCAGGATTGTTTTGCAGAACTGTTTTTAAGTAACTGTAAAGAGCTGATTAAATAAACTCTTTGATTTCTTCTTCTGCTTCTTCTCAATTAACCTGTATCTGTTTTCTGTTCTGAATCTTGCACAACACTGCTAAAATAAAAGGGCATTGTTTTACATCCTTATTTAACTGCATAACTGTGTGTATTCCTTGGCTTTCCATATAATTAACTTAAAGGAAACTTACTGTACCTGAATTCTTGTAATTTATAAGACCTAAAAGAACTGACAGCAAAGACTGTCAAGGAATCATTTTGTTTTGCCATTTCCCAGTTATATATATTCACTAAAATTTTAGGATTACTACTTGATTTGCATCATAAATGCAAAACTATCGTGATACAGTTTTCTGAAATATTTTTTCTTGTTTTTTTAACCAACTTCAGTGGCAGTTGGCATTCTAAGAGTCAGCAGAATCTTAGTCTACACTTAACTACACTTAAGACATGAATGCATTTTTTTCAAAATAATAATCTATAGGTGAATACACTGCATTTGAGAAAACTGTTTGCTGCCTCACTTTAGTGGTTGATCTAGAAAAGAAAAAGTTTGAGTTTAGGTGAGTTCATAAGTCTAAAGGAAATAGACAAGAGCTGCTGTTGGCCAACGTAACCATGAGAGTGTCCACAAGGTTAGCATCAGAGCATGTCCTCTCTTCCTGCCTCAAAACAGAAACTCCCCTGTGCATAGATTCAAGAGTTCAACTGCTGTTGCTGTGGCAATGTGTGCATCCACTCTCAGCTTTCTTTTCATTCTCCTTTCATGACCTGAGTTCCTCTTGAGGGCTGGATTGCATATTTTAAAGGCACAGTTTCAAAGCTACAAATATCTGAATCATGAGGGAGTATTTAGAAAAGTATCGTTATGTGCTTGCCTGGTTTTATACTTTTTTCTTTGCATTTACAGAATGCTCAGGGACATAGTACTGAGTTAGACTAACCTTTTACCTGACCAGGATGACTGTTTTGTTTCTGTCAATCTTCTTCAGAACATACATCCAATTACAGAAGTTAGCAACACTCCGGAGATTTTCACAAATTGCTTTTCCTCAAATAGGCTTTCCCTGAATAGTCAGTTCTATGTGAAGGGTCTCTTGTGTTACTTTTGCTGTCTGCAGCATAGCAGGTGACAGTATGTCTTTATTTATTTTTTTTTAATCTTACGTTCAGAGGTACGAAGCATGAGGTCTCTGGGTGCCCTTGCATGACAGGATCTGAAAGAAGAACTCATGCACTCATTTCCCTTCCATGCATGAAAGCAGTTCACATACACAGAAACTTCCAGAGTCTGGATTAAAGCTGTTGGCATCACTTGACTTTTTTAGGTGGCATTTCCAAAGAATGTGTTGGTGTGTAGAACACTTAGGTAGTCTCTGAACAGTTTTGAATATGCATCTACAAACCTCAGGATTCATAAGCAGCGATCAACAGAAAACTTGGGGCTTTGTTTCAGCCCACATATGAAGTGTGTGGTATTTAGGAGTTGTATCGGCTTAGCAAAGTGTTTCACAGAGACATAATATCATTTCTCAGCACAGGTATACCCTACTCTAGGAAATGGGAAGAGCATTTCTCGAAAGAAGCAGCAGATGAGCAGTACTGCCTTAGCTGTGGATTTTGGTTAGTTCCTCAGGGGAGGAATTAAAGAGGGATCTAGTGTAGGAGCTATGACAGAAGTTGTGATAGAAATGAGAATAGGGCCAAGAGACTAACAGGAAGGAAATAGATGTAAAGCTGACCCATAGTATTTTAGAAGCTACAAGCTGGCTGGTCAAACCCATTAGAACGTACTGTACATACAGTGCAGTTGAGACCTAAGTTTAGCAGCAAATTCAATATTACAAAGTACCTCATGTGCTGAAGACATCTTTAGAGGTGCCATGGGAGCTATAACCATGCCTATCTTGGCTTTGCATTTTTATTCCTTTACTTCACACATCCTTTTTGGGAGAAGAGCCATTTCAAAACCTGAAAAAACTTCTTTGCAAGAAAACTGTACAGGTGAAAGTGAGCTGTTGTAACCTGAGAAGCTACAGAGAACAGGGAGACCTTGAACCGGAACCAAGGTAGATTCCCTCTCCATTTGGGCACATGTTTTGCCGTGCATTTCTGCAGTGTTTATGAGCCTAAAGACTGTAACATTATCCAAGACAAAGAAAATGCCAAGGTGGTCCTTCAGTGCTATTAATTTTTTTTATTAGCAATGAAGCAAGATACTAAAAACCCCATAATCCCAATTATTTTTCCCTCACCTCTATCATCAGAAATCTTGGCACAATTCTGTAATTGCTTAAAACTTATCCACAAGAGTAATCCTTGATGATGTGCAAACCTTCCAGTGTCTCCTGCCAAATGAACTGCTTGAAGCAAAAGTGATGTTCTTAAAATAAAAATGCCCCATTTCCACCAAAGCATGAGTCACTTTCATCTTCTTCTCTTGTAATAGTCATCAGTGTGCAAGCTTTGATAAGTTTCACCAGGATATCAGTTCCATGCTCTTCTGACTGTCTGACCTTCCCTCCCCATGCTTTCTGTTATCTCACCAAGACTGAACTTTCTACTGTGTCTCCTGAGCGCCTTATTTAAGCAATTTCCTTAATAGCTGCTACTGCAGTGCCTTGCAAGTTTCTCCTTGGCTTGTGGTTGGAGGACACTTGTTTAGTTTAGGAAGGGACAGGTAGAGCAGCAGGCCGGGCACCTGTGGTAGGAAATTCCCACTGCTCCCATTGATGGGGTCCACAGTGCTCACAAAGGTTTGTAGGGCTCAGTAAGTGCCTGAGTGGTCTGGGAACTGACTTCTAGGATGAAATTAGGTTTAAGCACTCAACCAACCTCAGCTTAATGTTTAAGAGCTCTGAATGAAAAATTAAATATCCTACTAAACCAACTTTTTGTGGGTTTCAGTTTGAAACAAGTGCGGCTAATTGTCTTAAATTTTCAGGAGGATGAAAGTTAACCCAAATTTCAAGGGCTTTCTAAAGCAAATTTCTGGGTTTGTGCCAGAGCTTTGCTGTATGCTGAAACTAAAGCCATAGCTCTGTTATGGATCAAGGTCATAGATTAATGTCCTTCCAAATCCAAGCCAGAAACCTCATAGATTTTTTTTTGGTTTAGAATTTTTTCTTTTTCATGTTGCTCCAATCACAAGACCCTTTCCCTGAGGTACTGCTACCGGCAAATACTTTGCCCGGTACATTTCTGTTACTGTACCTTTTGTGTTGCTGGCCAGGCCTGGCTGCGTAAGCAATTCTTTCCTTGGACTGGGGCAAGAGTGCTCACAAAGCACTGTGCTGGCCTGACAAAATGTCTGCAAGGTCTCTACCTTTCCTTCCAGCTAGGGCTGGTACTATCAGTATGTTAATTCAAGGCAGCTGAGAGCAGAACTCCCTACCTGCAGCTTTTTAAGCTCAAAGATTTTTTAATCAGTTTCCTAATTGGAACCTAGGGGACCCCATTATGCCTTAATAATACAAAATCTAACTTTTAAAAAATCTTAATTATGGGCTGCTTTTTAAATGGATTTATCACTGAGAATATCTACATGTTTTGGAGGGGGGGAGGAGGTTGTGTCTCCTTTTAGAAGACTGGTACACAGAAATGCTCCAGAATCACAGGTAAAGTACTTCAGCTGGACAGTGCATTAAAGGTGTTGCCATTGTATCAACCCAATTCCTGTGCAATGGTAACTTTTTTTTTTTTAATTTGTTTTCTTTTTCTTTGCTTTATTGGTGACCACAGTGATTGTCATGTGTCGCTGTGGTCAGATTAATCTATGTCCCAGGCAATTTAAAGGACTATGTAAGTACTGTGTTGGAAATTTGGAACTGATGATGTAGACCAATAATTTCTATGATAAATATTCCAGAGGCACTACTGGAGAATAAATCTGTTCATCACAATGCTTCTGTAAGCAACTTCTCTTGAACCTCATCTTGTGATTGGCATTATACTGTCCCTAAGCTTGAGGATGAAGCTTTACTGCTATTTAAGATTTTTATCATGTAAAGATGAAGAACCTTTTTTTTGGCACATGGGCAGCCACAATCAGAAGTATCCCTATATATGCTGGTATAAGGATTGTACAGTTTGTAAATCATCACTTGTTTCTCAGCTTACAAGGGGAAGAAATAGTTTCATAATACTTACACTAATTATGAACTTAGTAGTTTTTAAGTTTATATGTAATTTCTAAGATACTGATTAAACTCCAAACCAACATATTTTTTTTTTGTGAAGATTATATTAGAATTCCCTAGAGACTATCTTGTGCTGTTTTCTTGAGTCCTGACAAGAGTCATCAGCAATGTTACCCTCAGGACTTCAGTTATTGTCTTCATTTCATTTCTAGGGAATGCTCATACCTGCTCTTTATACTGGAAATCCTTATAGTCTAAAGAGCATGCACTTTGCTTAGTCACTATGCATGAGAGGCACATTAATAGTCCTGTGAGGTATCAAGGCAGTGAGTCTCTTGCTGATGTGTCTGTAAGCCTGCATATATCCTGCATTTTGCTCATTGTTAAATAACTCCATTTTTTGAAAGACTGCAAACAAGGGATGATATCTACCAAGACCCAGAGCTCTTACCAGAGGGATTTGGTCCCACTGAGTGTTTGATCTCTGAAGTCATATTTGTTACCAGCTTCTTGAGATGTTGGCACTAATGCTTACCTCTAAATGTCTGATATGTAAGTTGAGTAATAAATATGCTGAGTGATGACAGGGATCTTGAGGCTGTTCCTGCGGAAACTGACTGCCAAGAGATTTAGGAAGAGTTAGATTTGGAACTTTATATGGGCTTTGGATTTTCGTCCCGAGGAAAGGATTTGCTCATGGAGAGATCCAGAGTCACTGAATAACTTCCTGGAATAACTTCCTGCTTTGGGAGCCACGGTGAGAGTCTGTTTACTTCTGCTGGGAGCTGCCTTTTGTCTGAGTTTTATTCATCAAGTGTTATTCTCATATAAGATTGTTTTAGGCATCCATATTGTTAGAAGAAAAATGCAGACATCTGCCATAAATAGTGCAGTTCTGAGAGGACTTTACTTAAAGGAATCTCCACACTTTAAACACAGTCGCAGCTGAGGGTGATTTGCAAATTTGGTTGAATGTCTAGGATTAAGCAGGGAGGCTCGGACTTAGGTGTATAAACAAGGTAATAAACTCAGTTTGAAAGAAGAGAGGCACTGATAGTAATTTTCCTCAGAATTAATTCTATATTTGAGCAAAGGAAATCTAGTTGTAGAGTTGCAGTAACTACTGGCTAGAGGCACCTGTGCTGCCAGCTGGGGCACAAGAAGGTACAGGGACATCTAGTGAATCTGTTCCAGAAAGCTACTTGAGATTGTAGGAGTGTAATATAGTCAAAATCAGCATCTGCTTGGTGTTAAAGGAGGGCCAAAGAAGAAACTAAAGCATTTCTCTGCCTACCTGTCCCCACTATGTACATGTCTGCTTGGTCTCTGGCTCTTAACTGGAAGGAGTGCTCAAACCATTATAATTAAACTGTGGGACCATAGAGAAATCATATACATATGAAAGGGGAATCAGGTGGAAGTACTATGGAGCGTGTGTATGGCCAATATGTTTTGAGGGAAGGAAGCTCTAAATCAAAGGCACACAAGTCAGCCTGGACTATTTGCCTTGGTGCCAGAAATGCCTCCTTAATCCTATTTTACTGGGCTTTAGATATGAATTAGAGGAAGATGTGCTGCTGGTAGCCAAACAAACTGAAATATTGTCAAGGGAAGGAAAAGGGAGGGATGAGATCTAATGAAAGAGCAGGAAACGGGTGCAGGGAAGATGCATCACAATTCATCTCAATCTTTCTTTACCCAGGCAGGAGGAATCCCATCTTCTCCACTGTCCCAGGACATGCAACATATCTTAGTAGGGCTGGCGTGCAAATTTTGTATTCCTGCAGCAAACTCAGGAAAATGAAATATGTAAGTCCCTGACATTGCTTGTTCTGCCTTTGCCTGAACTGAGAAAGTAGTTTCAGAAAAAAAGCAGCAGACATCAAACTGCATGACACATCCTCTTAAAAGAGAAAGCAAATCCCTCTGTGTGAATAATTGCATAATAAATAAATCCGTACTTTCTCAAAATTGTTGACATTCTGGGTCAAACCTCTCTCCGGTATAATTCCCCTGACTTGAGTGAATTTACATGAGATCAAAAGTGGTCCTCTTTGTTAAGAGACCGAGGTGATTCTGTCCATGCATTTGTCTCACAATTCGGAAAATTATTTGCAACTTTGTGTCTCTTCATGTCTGTGTTACGTATTATATACAACTGTGCATGTCCACATGAACGCCCAGGTATGCATTAAGAGACTAAACTTCAGTCGATATAAATTTTAATGCTATAAAGTATTAGTTTAAATGCATTTTGATTGTCTTCTAGGCCTTTTTTACCTGCCACAGTTTGCCGATTCATTTTTAATGTAATCCTTACTGTCCCTTGACTTAAAGAAAAGCAGGTTTCTTATGTAATTTTTAGCATTAAAAACAAAACACTATAGAAGAAGTTTAAATATAATAATCATAGAAGTGACTGTGAAGCAGCAAATTTCTCTCTAATTTAGCTGTTGTTAGTTTCTTTAAGTCATAGGTGCTGATTAAGGTGGAGCTTTTGCTTCCCTTTTTGCTGTAGCCCAAACACAGGTACAGCAGAAGGAGCTGAATCCTTGCTGCCTTACAGAGATCAGTTTGAAGTTCAAGCTCCTTTGCTGAATGCTTATTGTGGTGATGAGGTGAGGAAGAGCAAATACCAGCTGGATTGGCACGTACTGCAGTTGGCTATGAATCACTAGTGAAAAACAAATCATAACTTTGATCTCAAACCAAATAAACTTTCAGCCGTGTAAAAAAATAAAAAGTTTCTTTTCTGGGCTTTCATGTCTGAAGTGAGAGCCCATGAGTATAGATCTCCAACACAATTTTAATTGCTTTACTTTTTACTGGAAAGAACCAAGATGAGATCCACCTAAATATAACTTCAGGAAATAATGTCTATCTTACTACTTGCAGCAACTGAAAGAGATTAAAACTGGTTGAGTGTGAAATAAGAGATGAGCCAGTGAAGAGCTGGTATAGGGATCTTATCTGTTTTGCACAGAATACAAGACTGTTGAACAGTGTCTCTGGGAAAAACACATATCCAGCAAAAGCATTCCTCTCTAGGGCTCTGATGCGCATATTTCTTCTTGTCCTAAATATCAATTTTCCTAATGTTTCTATACAAAAATTTATCTAAGTGTTTATGGGGAAATATACTGGGAAATTCAAAGCAGAGATATTTTTTTTCACACCAGTGGTTACACCCTGGAAATGACCGTGACAGGTTATCGCTAAAGGCAATAGCTTCTCAATATATGAGAATAGAATTTTCATCTTAGGAATAAAATTATTAGAAGTTTTCTTAAGTACCACCTGTATCACTGATTCATTTTTTTAGTGGGAGATTCCTCAGACATTTTCCTCCAGGTCTAAACCAAACAACCACAGTTTGAAATGAAGGCTGAGGTGCAGGGCAATGAGTAAAAGTACTCAGTACTGCATGTCCTGTTACTGTTGTGCTGTGACATGCTCTGCAAGCCTTCTCAGAGCCTGAGACAATTTTACATTTCAGCCTTTCATCAGGAACCTTTAGGCTTGAGGCAAATGTCTTGTGTGTGCAAACTTCTTTGGAGCAGCTGATGACAGTCAGTGGCAAAACCAGACCTTTTAAGTAGCTGGTTAAGGGTTTGACAATTTTCATATTTCTCTGCCAGGTGGCTTAAGAAATCCATCCTATTTATGTTCTGTAAATAAGATATTTAGGAGAGATTTCTCGCCTGTACCTTTTAGATATGTTTCTGGGCCATATAGAGATCTTGCTGTAAAGCCATATACTTAGTTATGATAAATACTGATCTTTTCCTCATGTGTAGCTGACTTTTTACACCTAAACAAAATTGTAGTTGTCTTATTAGAAGCTATATCATGGAAAAGGAAAAATATTAAAAATATGAGATTTATATTATGTGAAGTAACATGGAAGGAAAATAATTTTAAATGAAATGAAAATAGTTGAATTAGTGCGGCATGATGCCACTTTAAAATAATAGTGCTCAATGCACTCAGAAAGGTGTCTGTCTCGCATGTCCTTTGAAGCACCCGGTTCTTCCCCACCACCTGATGACTGCTGAAGCCAATGAGGTTGAATTGGTCTTTACCACTCACACTGCTTCTTTTATCTATGAAAAAAAGAAAAGGTCATGGATTTGGTGCTACCAAACCATCTTCCTTTCTCTCTTCCTGTTTCTAGTGCACAGGCTGAGACGGAGATTAATGATCATGAATAGTATATTCAACAAGCATTTCCTATGCTAGAAGTTATCATGCTACAAGCTGGCTTAAAGTGCTTCATGCACAAGGTGGCTTTTTTTCCATAGCCAGCAGAAAGATCTGAGGGAGAGCATGCTCCAGGGAAAAGGAATATATTTTGAAAAGTTTTGTAATAAAACTAGTTTTAGGTTTTTTTTCAGCCGCTCAGCTTCCTGAATACCACATCCAGCTACAAAGCTGTAACACAACACTTGGAGAAATTAGTTTCTCCCATCAATATGTGTTAGTGTAGCATAGACATTTAAGTACTGCATTTAAAGAGTGGATGGTTTTAAGATAAATCCTAAAGCTTATGATCAACTTTTTTGAGAGTTTCAGAGATAACTGGATGCACAAAGAAGGAACTGAGGTTTACTCAGACCTTATTTCCACTACAGTGCCTGTTTTTTTATGAGAAAGATGTCTGGATTTGATCCTCAGCCGCCATGAACTGTCCCATTTGAGAATGGTTGCATCAAATGCAAGTTAAATTGGACAAGTGTGTTAAGGTGCTATGCTCTCATAAGAATTTTTATTGTTTGAAGTATTGATCAAATAAGACAAGCTCCCAGTGTCTGCTGCATGGGGTCATAACCTTCATAAATGTGCCCTAGAACAAAATGAAGTTCAGAGAGGTGCTGAGAAGAAAATAGGTTATTGCCCCATCACTTCTGCAGTGAAGTCATCACACAGGGCTATTGGACATCTGCAGCTCTGAGGAAGCTGCAAAGTTTATTGGGTGGAAGTGGACTATTTAGTTTTGTGTCTATTTTTGACATTTGTTCCAATATACTGTGCACCTTTCATTTGCAGCATTCAAAGTTTTGGCAGTCTTTATTGACTTTCTGAAAAGCAGCAATATTGATTTATAGAATGTGGGAAAAGGTTCCTTATAGTTACCAATGAATTGCATCCATATCTGGAAACACAGCAGGAGCTTCACTGAACACAGCAGTGGCATGAGATAGGATAAAGAGCTCATCATATAGTAGAAGAGCAACAGAAATAATACTACTAAGTAAGGATTAATATTTTGGGAATATCCCTCGGTTTTTAAGAAAGGCACAATTGTGAAACATTGTTGGTGTTTGGAATATGGCAGCAAAATGTACCTTAAAATCATACCATTCGTGACTTGTAAGAGTATGATTCTTATTGAGTTTATGAATTCATAAATACATTATTCCTGGAACCAAATCATATTTGAAATGGCTTTGCAAATGTCAAAACTGGATATGAGGAGAGAGGCAGAAGTAGATCTGTGGTATCCCCATTAATCAATTTCTTTTTCACATGTTCTTCCATAAATGCATTCAGTTTTATGTGAATGCAATGACAAAACCACATAAACTGATTAATAAAATAGCAAAAAAAAAAATCCCTTCGGAAAAACATAACTCTGTTGATGGCCTGAGCACTTTGATTATAGTCCATTTTTTTTTTCATTATGGTGTGAAGAGGAAAACCAAGGTGTTTTGATTCCCCCAATTTTTCCTGTGATTCATGGTTGCAAAAACACCTGCAGGACCCCCTCTCTGCTGATTTGAGTTTAAGGTTTAATGTTGGATGGCCCTTGATTTGTTTCATTTTTTAGGAAAGTTGTGATGGTCTAGTGGATGTGCCTGGGGTAACTGTACATCATGTAAGCAAAAATCACATGTTTTTCCTGCATTTGTATGTGCTAGATTCTAAAAGGAGAAAAAAAAGTTATGGGTTTTTTTTGTGGTTTGTTTTATTGTTTTGTTTTGTTTTTGTTTTTTTTGGTCCGTATGCAGTGGTGAGGACTTGTTTCAGATCACAGGTGCAAGCCAAGACAAAAACTCAAACCATGCAGAAAATGAATACTGAATCGATACTTCCATGGTGATGGCGAACATTTAGTGAAATTTCCAAAAGGCTCTCTGTAACACATATTGTACAGATATAAACAGTGAATATTCATCATTATGACTGGGATATTTAAGGTAGCTGCCTAATTTTGTTGGCAAATTTAATTGGCTAGATTACTAATCTTTGATTATTGGCTTATTGCCACATAATATTTTAGTTCGTTATTGAGTGTCTGTATTAGTCTCCTGGAAGTGCACGTTTAGTTTTTGTCATGCAGTAAAAGTCTCATTAAGGAAAGGCAGAGGCCCAAGCTGAGTTCCTTTCTTACCTGTAAATGGGGTCGATAATATTTTACCCATCTTTACAATTTACCTTGCTCAGCTTTTGGGACAGGATCACACTTTTAGTGAATTTATCCTGCATCCTGCAAGCAGGTATTGGATCTGGCTTCATTGTCTCTGTGGTTCAGTAGTGTGGCCAAGAGATAAATTGTCAGAAGACTGCAGTGCCACACAACTCACTCTCCTCACTTCTGCAGGCTCTGTGAGGGAACAAGCATCTGTGGAGCACTGGGTTAGGACCTTCTTCTCTTTTGAGTTAGGCTTTATGCCAGGCAAAGGTCAAAACTCTCTTTGCTCACATGAACTGTTGGAAAACAAAGTTTTCCCATACATCTTCCTGAGATTTTGTACAACAGTGAGTAAGAGTTGTAATGACCTTTAGTCCTCCAGAAGCTTTGGATGGAGTGAACTTCTGACCACTGTGAAATGAGGGAGAGACACACTGAATTAGGGATCTAAAGAAAAACAAAGCCTGAGCAAGGGACAAAGACCCCAGAAAGAAAACAAAAACAAAACAACAAAAAGCAAAACCAAAACTATCAGAAAACTATACTGGGCATCAGATATTCAGTCAACTTGATTGTTACCCTTTGATCAGCTTTTGACAGTGTCTTAAGGAAGGCCACCTACCCACATCACCTTCCATACAAGAGTGAAATATTCGGAGACCTGATTTAAAACAAAACACTCTTGTCCTGAAGAAGAATTTGTAAAAAGAATACCACCACAAACCCCAGGGCTTTCCAGTGGTTTTTTTTTGTCTTCTCTCTTACCTAACAAGCTTCTGTAGAATTTTATTCCTATTTCATTACAGAGTTGTTCTATGGAGTATCTGGGTGTTGAAATACAGACCAAGGCAGGTCTACAAAGGCCTTTCTTGTCAGGCATGTTTTGGTAGACCAGCTCCTAGAGTAGATGAGAGAAGAGAGAGTGTATTCCTGGGAATACTTCAATGTTGTGTCAGTGTGGACAGTGGTTTGGCTTCAATCGCACTGCTAGGACACAGCTCTTTTGCTATTATAACTTAGCTTTTAGTATTTCTTTGTGTATAATAAAGATGATGACATACTTAGATATTGCATTCTCATGAAATCATAGTACCAGAAATGCATGGTAGCCATACAGACTGGCTTGTATTTAAACCCATATAGAGAGGGCCTACATGGTGTAGTGTAGCTATCAAAGACAAATGGTATAAGGATTAAAAACAGGACTTTATCACTGTGCTTAGATAAATCAACTTAAAATTATTCCACTTTGTATTTCAGGTAATGTAATAAATTCAAGTTAGAGACTACAACATTCAGTTGACTTAAACACTGAGAACAGTCTCACAAGAGCTGCACAGAGAAGGAGAAAGGCTAATCTATTTCGCTTCTCAGGTCTCTGCAACCATTGTGTAGATTGGTATAGCTAATGAAGACTGCTATATAACACCAACAGAGAAGAAATATGATCTGGGATCAGGGAGGTCTGGGTCTGATCTTTGCTGCCACCTGCAATGGACTGTGTGAAATTCAGAGGTTATGAAATCAAGCATATCTCTTGCTGATAGTAACACACATGCTATAGGTCCCCTGCCAATTTTTTTTCTGTTCTTTCCATAGGCTGTCTTTCAGTACGCAGTGGAGTATGCTTTTCTTCCAGATTTCATTTAGAAAACACCTGCAATAACTGTGGACTTGTCTGTTCTCTGAGTCTTTGTTGATGTGAATTGTAAGCTAAGGTCAGATATAGGATTTCCATTATCAGCATTTGAAGCCCCCTGTTCCTAGAACAGGAATTTACACGGGTAACTGAATTAGGAGATTTGGACTTACCCCTGGCTGTTTGTCCTTCCTTAGCTTTCCTGCTGTGCAAGTCATTTCATCATCTAATGGAGCTGAACATAAACTGTCAGCCATGTTGCTTAAACTAATAATCTTTAGGACTTGACTGTAGGTTTAGGTCTCTACATGATAGAAGTGTGCATCCAGATGTGGCTTTCCCTTCCCTTTTGAAAGCAAAAGATCTTCCATTTAGGTTTCCCTCCTCAGAACATGGACACTTTTTGCATTGTATCATTAATGGACAAATCTGTGCTTGAGTTTTTAATCTTGGCTGTGATGCTTTCTCTCCTTGGAAACTGTTTTTCCTTTATTGATTCAAAATCTTTCATGCCCTGCCATCCTCCCTGGCCCTGATTCCTGTGACCAGGATGCAGGAGGGGATCCCAGCCTCTGGCAGCGCTAGTGGCAGTAGATGGCAGCAGCAGTCCACTCTGGGAACCCAGAGCTGCAAAATAAGTCATAGGAAGCAGACGGGCTCACAGGAGGCTGGTATTTCAAATATCATCCTTTTTTTTCCCCTTTCCTTTCTTTTTCTTTTTTTTTGTTCACTGGCTCATCTTTGCTTCTGATTTTCCCTTCAGATCGCCTACGTATTCTATATCAATTACCCATGAGGTTTTTTCATTTTATTTCCTGTTACATGTCGACACATGGATGGTAGACAGACGCCTTGTACATGCACCCCTCAAAATATTAGCATAAGAGAACTGGGAGGCTCAGAAGATTTCCCTGCAAAATACAGCACTTGGGTTTATTTTTGGTTTTCTGAATACTTTTCTCCTTGCATACATGCTTACAAACCAAGGTGTTTCCATATGCCTTACTTGGTTATTTGTTCCTCTGAAGCTGCTGCTCAGAATTAGAGCAGAGAAACCTGGAAGAACTGAATTTTCCCCTTTTGAATTTCCCCCCTCTTTTTTTTTTTATGTTGTAGCTCAGCACCCTGGCTTATAATGAAGGGGAGAATGAGTTTTCTTTATTTATATGGTGAAACAGGATCCTACAGGACAAAAGAATGGTGTTTTTGTAATCTTACAAGCATGGTTGTGGGCTTGACATTTGAGTCCAAATTTTTAGCTTGCTAACTATTGCTAGCTCCTTTCCCAAGGGAAAGCTGTCAACAGTTTTCTCTTTTCAAAACATCTCTCTCCATTTCTCAAAACAGGTTAAGTAAACAGTGCACCCTTTCCCATAACAAATGTCCCCAGGTGTTGTTTCCTATTACTTAACCAATAGAGAGAAGTGTCAGTCCGATGGACCAATAATATACTTTTTTAGCACAGCATGTTATAAAAGAGACTGTTGAAATTGCAAATAAAACCTTCTTTCTCTTCTGACAACTATATGGAGTCAATCTATTTTCATGTCCTACCATAACACACGGTCATTTTGTCCTCTCAAGTGACCACAGTTGCAAAGGATTTAGCCAGTGAACCTGCTGAGTGGATGATGTCTTCCAGGATTAGATTCAGTCTTCAGGCCATATTGATGCCCAGGCATATCCTACCTGGTATGGAGCTCACAGGAGATACTTTCTTCACTCTTCTATCACTTAAAACATCTGCTTCCAAAAAACCAACCTGCAGATTGCAGGGGTTGGAACTAAATGATCTTCAAGGTCCCTTCCAGCCCTAACCACTCTGTGTTTCTATGACTCTGATTAATAACTTCACAAGTCAGGCATATACACGGCTGCACACAGAGAATCAGAGACATTAGCTGGGAGCAGGAGTCAGGACAGGGCCAGTGTTTTACCTGCCAAACAAAACAAACAGAAGTTGTTTAACAAACAACAAAGTGAAAGGCCCTTTACTCTTGCTGGACTCAGGATGATGTCTGACTGCAGAAAGGCAGAGTTATCCCTGATTCATCAAGCTTATGTCCTTGCCATGAGCACCTCCACTCCATCTATCTTCAAAAAACAGCTCCTTGAAGCAGGGTGGTTCCTGCCTCCCAGGCAGTGGCTTCTGGACCAGTTGTCTCACATAATCAAAGACTTTCATGGATGATTTTGAAGTCAAAAATTACCTCTTCCTTTTTTTT